>LJIJ01000304.1:0-146326 GCA_001718145.1 Orchesella cincta | reverse complement strand
CCATCAGCAATAAAGCCAGAGACCAGATGCAGAACGGGCCACTTTTTACTACTGTTTGGCGATAGAAGCCTACAACAAAATAACTATCAGTTAACAAGCGTCATCATCATAATAATACTCGCTCTTCAATATACTTCCCAATGTAATACTGCATAAGATAGCCATTTTTACATAATAAAATAATAATAATATGCAAGCTCACATTCATTGCCTTTGGAAACAAAGAGGCAGCTGCCGATACGATAAATTTTTTTTGCCTTGGAGAAACACATACTTTAAAAGAAAAACCATGGAGTTATGGGAGGAAAACATGGGAAGTAGTGTCTGCAGGCGAAGCGGAAATATGATGTTTTGGATTTTGATCCGTGTGCTTAAGCATGCTATACCAAATACCAAACCAGATTTTATGACAGGAACCACACTACTTTAAACAGACGCAAGAAGCAGCAAGCCTCAAGCGATGGATTACAGGGAAAGAAAGTGAGACGTGAAGCTAGATAACCAAGAGCAAGAGAATTCCAACCGCATGTATGCATGCCACTCATGAAATTCAACCTCATTCCTTCTCTCTCTCTACGTCTTGTAATATAATATTTATTAGCGACCACATCAAAAACAAGATTCCCATCCTACACCATTCTCCTGCCAGATTACTTCGCATTATGTATGCACCGTATTTGTATTTCTTTTTGCTCTATAGTCTCAGTTCATATATACAGTGATCTAATTCTTCCAAGTTCCAATTAAGTGCAATTGGTTTCGCATATAACAGGCTTAGGCAGCACGGACACACACAGCTAAGACAAAGGAAAAAGGATGCTAAAAAAAACTGTGGCTATGGAAGAAAGCTTGAGACCGCAACGTATGGCGTTGTTCATGCTTCTAACGGGATTGTGTAAAAGAGAAAGTTTTTATGCCCATAGTAGAGTTTATATAATATGATATGCAGATATCCTGAGGTTATAAACAGCTACTACATCTTGTATTATTGCATATGCAAATATCCCTAATAGGTCTACTTTTACTCACTCCTGCTGGCCTAATCGATGAGCATATTGGTGGCAAGATGAGTGAATAAAAATTGCTGAAAATGAACCATATCAACTTCCCTCTTTTAGTCAATTATACGCGCCTTTTTATGACTACTCACCAAATCCCATTTGGATCTAAGCCTACCCACTGTTTAGATGCGGATGTGGTATGTATTTCATTAATGTGGTACAACCTACATATATGAACCAGCTAATTTTCAATGCAAGATACAGTCAAAACTCACGCATCCAGTGCTCGCGAATAACTTTATTTTTAGAAGCACTTGTATTTCTGTGAACACAGCCTGCTACCTGCTAAAAACTACGCAGAGTGCTACATAATAGAGCATGTTATTTCCTATAGGACTGAAGCTGTGTACTACACCAAATCATTTACGTTTATAAGCGATATATTTGGCCTTGTTTTAAGGACTGTAAGTAATTTTGAATGAAGGTAAATTTGCTCAAGTCAAGAATCCGTGGATCTGAAAAAACTTTTCCCAAACGAAGCTAATTAGTAGGTATGAAAGGGAAATCACATCAAAACTGACAAAAACGTAGATACGTGGAAAGCACGCCAATACCACATCGAAAGATAAGATCAAGCAGGAGCCAGCCACTTGAACCGCGGTACTTTTGTGGCATGAGCACAGTTGAAGCTAAAAAGCTCACCTCGTGTCACCTACTCCTCCATCCATGAAAAACTTGTGCTGTAGTGTCAGCACAATCGACCATGACGAAAGCCTCAATAAGTACACATACTATTTTAGTACAGTGTCCTAATACTTGAGTTTATTTTTTCGTACAAGTTAAGTAGGTATGTTGAACTTGTCTCTGAATCTTGACAAAAAAAACATGGTAAACCTGTTCAATACCCCTCCACCCAAGAAGGAAGTAGAAGCGGAAGCCATTTCTTGTAAAACCTAAGCAAGACTGTCTTCAGGCCCAGTAATTTAATTCGCTTGTTATACGAATTCAGGAAAGAGAAAGCAGTTAGCTTTCACTTGTCCCCTTTTAAGGACAACGGCCAGATGCTGCCACATAAACTCTATTTAGGTGGCTATCCAACCATATCCGTTGTGTGCTTCTTCATGTTTCATTTCGTCCATGCCGTGTTTGTCGCGTCTGTGTCATAGAAGACCACACCACACACACAACTGGTGACTTTGCAACACACGAATATTATTTTGCTTCTTTTCGTTTAATTTTTCCCTTGTATCTTACATATATGAAGGGGCAGGCATGTTGAAAGAAGCCGCTGCTACTACTAAAACAAACGGGCTGTATGTATAAAAGCCAAAGGGAGCAAAGTCAAAAGTATCATAGAAGAACAAGGACTGATGATGACGTGAGTAGTACTAAGGTCCTTAACTTCATCCATCAAAAAATATTATGGCCTAAAAACTCAGCTCGAGGAACGTCCGGCATGCTCCTTCCTCCCAACTATTACATCCGCCTTTTCCTCCAAAAGTATTTCTACAACAAGCAGAAACGAAGAGTTCCATCCTTGTTGAGTTATTAATATTTAAAATCTAATGGTAGCTATAAAAGTTTTGTAGTAAGTCAGCCGAGATGAGAGTTTATTTACCTCTTTTCCTCTATTAATATTGACGACTTTTTGTTTAGTGAAACTAAAATAGGCTGACGGTGCGTCCATGCTTCATCTGCAAACTTGCAAAGTCAAATCAAACGATATTTCTCACATAAAATATGTTAAAAGATAAGCATTACATAATATTATTGCGTATAAAAGCCCTGATGTGTATTATTTCAAAATAATGGAGGAAATAATATTTTAAAAGCCAATTTTCCAACCCAGATTATGGAAAATAACATGAGCTGCCATAATAAATTACAGAAGGGATCGAATTAACTTTGTAGCAAGCAAGGATGGTTTTGTGTATATTTCACTGTTAATTATAGTTGTCTTTGTGTTTTGTACGATGCGATTTATAATTGGCATTTTAATACAGTGCGAAAACTATTCTGACAAAGACAAAGTGACAAATCTGAGCCAGTTTTGTGTTTTGATATTTTTTCTATATTATGGCATGCTAGAAATAATAATGGTGAGAAAAATGCTGTTTCACTTTATCACTCAATTTCGTGTGATGTTGTGGAAAGAGAGGAATCAATGTGCACCAATCTCCATTTATGCAGATCACCCAAGTTCAAAAGGAAAAATTGCTTCGAATGTACTTTTTATAGTACATTCAAATCGGTGAAAGCTGATTGTTCAGCGAACCCTTTGAAAAGAGCCTCATTCAAACGTGGAACTTTAGCTTTCACCAGAGCATTTTTGCTTGCTTATCTGAAACCATTAATGATACAAAACAGTCGTGCAGGAAGTCAGTCGCGAAGTCTGTCTGAGGTTGAATGTGTATGGAATTGAATTTAGGTTTAACATGTCACGACATCCTTTTTTACATCGTATTGGTAGTAAGGACACTTTTTTACTTGCGATATTAGATTTGACACTGGTCTTCCATTCTAGAGTCAATAAAACAGAAAGTAAATGATAAAATTGATGCTGCAGTAACCATATAGGTTGAAGTACAGATGCAAAGGATATAAATCTACTTGGGCAAGCGCAGGAAAGGCCAATACAACCTAATATACGCATCACTGTGTTCAAACGGATGAATGACAAGCTTCTTCCTGGTCCAGTGCTCAAACATCTTATGGCAAAGATCATTTACTACGTCATCAGCTATATACTCAAACGAGAAAAACTTGGACTGGTGAAGAGAATAAAATCCTGTTTGCTTAAAAGTGGAATCATATTTCCGCTATTATTGTCACTTTTCTTCTCATAAATGAAAGAGAAAGCAGTATCCAAGCAGAGATACTATAGTTAAAGAAAAATCAAAAAGTCAAAATGAATGAAAGCAAAGAAAAAACTGGTGGTGGTTTGGGTGACAGTACACCTTTTGCTCATCCTGAGCAACAACAACGTGATATTGGAATTGATAACACAAAGCATACACTCATCAATTTTCTTTAGCTCATATATTTCACCGTTGTACGTGTTCACTGGGGAAGAGTCCTTGCTCATTTTTGTCAGATTCCTTTTTTTTGTATCACACACCAGCATCATCGCCCTCCCCTCTTTCTCACTCATCCCGTTCAGTAACCATGTTGGGTATTTTGGAGAAAGTGTAAATAAGCATGTAAAAATGACACGGTAGTGCATAGGAAGAAATGAGTGAGCAAAAGAAATGTGGGAGTGCCACTCGTTTCCAGCACATTTTTATGGATATTTCTTCTAGCTCTACGTTCATGCTCCTTCTGTAAAAATGTTGCATTACCAAAAATGTATTGTGAGAAAGAAAGAAGAAAAAAAGTTTGATGATGATGATCATCATCACAAGAAAGAAAAGGAAACGAAAAGGAGGAAAAGGCTTGGGAATGTTGCGCAAGTCAAAAACTTTATCATTTTCTCCTTCTCCTAACTGAATTCAGGAGAGAACTGAAGTAGGAGACTTTAGTTTTTTTTGTGCTTGCTCTTGCTCTCTTTTTTGGAGGTAGCAACGGTGCGATGTGGTGATCCCTCCGATGTTGTTGATGATGGTGATTGTGAAAGGTTGTCTAGAGGAAGCCATCACCAAAGAAAAGAAGCAGAGGATGAAATGCAAGCTTGGGTGCACACTAGCCTTTTTTACTTTCTTTGACTCTTTTTCTTCCTGCCGATTTAGTCTCCGTCTCAGCAAAAATGATTTTCAAAATAAGTCACCCGGTCTGGATAGTAACTTGCTCATTCTCATACCTAGCTAACCATTTCCTTCATTTCATTTGAAAGTGGAACAGGACAGTTTTTAAATGCACTTTCAACAATCATCATGTTTTACGGGGGGCCTTGCTAATACTATAGATTCCAAGAGGTTTGGCTAGTCATACAAAGTAGCAACATTAAATGCAGAAGCAGCTAATATGTATGGAAGCTGTATAAAATTCCAACATTTTCTAAAGTTGAGTTGGGTCACCGACCACCAAAGTTTCACTAGCTTCCTGATTCCTGACATATTTTTTGTGAAAGAAACTATATAATACCCTCCTTTCAAGCTGACTCGCAATTGTCAACTCTACCGACAGAAATGGACAGAGCAGAGGAGAGTTTGGGTGAGTCGACAAGGAATGTCGTAAAAATGTTATATTCAAAAGGTGAAGTAAGTTTCAGATGAAAAGTAGTAGTTGCCTCCATGTTCCAATTTCAACACACCTTTTACACTGTTGAGCTTCTAAGATTGTGACCACCAACCACCGCCGCTGAGCCAAATCCTACTCCTGAGACTGGAGTAAGTAATAGAATAATCGGTTTTATGATGATCCACCAAAAATAGTTCGCGTCAGCTACTTCCAATTTTATTATATGAGACGGCTTAAACTCAGAAAGGGAACATGTCTCCCTTGCCCAATCTACTCGTATTTCTTTTTATTACTTGAGTTTTTTTTGTTTTCTCTTAGCAAAGAAAATAATTTCCGGGCTCAGCTGTGTAGCTCTTAATTCTGGCAATACACTACAAATTGTTTACAATCATTCAATATAATTAAACCTTGTGTTTGTTTTATTTACCAACTTTTTTCCCATTTTATAGCGACACAGCTGAGCCCCGGAAATTATTTTCTTTGCTAAGAGAAAACAAAAAAAAAACTCAAGTAATAAAAAGAAATACGAGTAGAATTGGGCAAGGGAGACATGTTCCCTTTCTGAGTTTAGCCGTCTCATATAATAAAATTGGAAGTAGCTGACGCGCGAACTATTTTTGGTGGATCATCATAAAACGATTATTCTATTACTTACTCCAGTCTCAGGAGTAGGATTTGGCTCAGCGGCGGTGGTTGGTGGTCACAATCTTAGAAGCTCAACAGTGTAAAAGGTGTGTTGAAATTGGAACATGGAGGCAACTACTACTTTTCATCTGAAACTTACTTCACCTTTTGAATATAACATTTTTACGACATTCCTTGTCGACTCACACAAACTCTCCTCTGCTCTGTCCATTTCTGTCGGTAGAGTTGACAATTGCGAGTCAGCTTGAAAGGAGGGTATTATATAGTTTCTTTCACAAAAAAATATGTCAGGAATCAGGAAGCTAGTGAAACTTTGGTGGTCGGTGACCCAACTCAACTTTAGAAAATGTTGGAATTTTATACAGCTTCCATACATATTAGCTGCTTCTGCATTTAATGTTGCTACTTTGTATGACTAGCCAAACCTCTTGGAATCTATAGTATTAGCAAGGCCCCCTCGTAAAACATGATGATTGTTGAAAGTGCATTTAAAAACTGTCCTGTTCCACTTTCAAATGAAATGAAGGAAATGGTTAGCTAGGTATGAGAATGAGCAAGTTACTATCCCAGACCGGGTGACTTATTTTGAAAATCATTTTTGCTGAGACGGAGACTAAATCGGCAGGAAGAAAAAGAGTCAAAGAAAGTAAAAAGGCTAGTGTGCACCCAAGCTTGCATTTCATCCTCTGCTTCTTTTCTTTGGTGATGGCTTCCTCTAGACAACCTTTCACAATCACCATCATCAACAACATCGGAGGGATCACCACATCGCACCGTTGCTACCTCCAAAAAAAGAGAGCAAGAGGCAAGCACAAAAAAAACTAAACTCTCCTACTTCAGTTCTCTCCTGAATTCAGTTAGGAGAAGGAGAAAATGATAAAGTTTTTGACTTGCGCAATTCCCAAGCCTTTTCCTCCTTTTCGTTTCCTTTTCTTTCTTGTGATGATGATCATCATCATCAAACTTTTTTTCTTCTTTCTTTCTCACAATACATTTTTGGTAATGCAACATTTTTACAGAAGGAGCATGAACGTTAGAGCTAGGAAAAAATATCCATAAAAATGTGCTGGAAACGAGTGGCACTCCCACATTTCTTTTGCTCACTCATTTCTTCCTATGCACTACCGTGTCATTTTTACATGCTTATTTACACCTTTCTCCAAAATACCCAACATGGTTACTGAACTGGATGGGAGAAAGAGAGAGGAGGGCAATGATGCTGGTGTGATGGTGTGTGATACAAAAAAGGAATCTGACAGAAATGAGCAAGGACTCTTCCCCAGTGAACATGTACAACGGAGAAATATATGAGCTAAAGAAAATTGATGAGTGTATGCTTTGTGTTATCAATTCCAATATCACGTTGTTGTTGCTCTGGATGAGCCAAAGGTGTACTGTCACCCAAACCACCACCAAGTTTTTCCTTTGCTTTCGCTTTCATTCATTTTGACTTTTTGATTTTTCTTTACCTATAGTGTCTCTTGGATACTGCTTTCTCTTTCATTTATGAAAAGAAATTGACAATAATAGCGGAAATATGATTCCACTTTTAAGCAAACATGATTTTATTCCCTTCACCAGTCCAAGTTTTTCTCTTTTCAGTATATAGCTGATGACTTAGTAGATGATCTTTTCCATAAGATGTTTGAGCACTGGACCAGGAAGAAGCTTGTCATTCATCCGTTTGAACACAGTGATGCGTATATTAGGTTGTATTGGTCTTTCCTCACTTGCCCAAGTGGATTTATATCCTTTGCGTATGTACCTACAACCTACTTGGTTACTCAGCATCAATTTTATCATTTTACTTCTGTTTTATTGACTCTAGAATGGAAGACCAGTGTCAAATCTAATATCGCAAGTAAAAAAGGTGTCCTTACTACCAATAGGATGTAACAAAAAAGGATGTCGTGACATGTTAAACCCTAAATTCAATTCCATACACATTCAACCTCAGACAGACTTCCGACTGACTTCCTGCACGACTGTTTTGTATCATTAATGGTTCATATAAGCAAGCAAAAATGCTCCGGTGAAAGTTAAAGTTCCACGTTTGAATGAGGCTCTTTCAAAGGGTTCGCTGAACAATCAGCTTTCACCGATTTGAATGTACTATAAAAAGTACATTCGAAGCAATTTTTCCTTTTGAACTTGGGTGATCTGCATAAATGGAGATGGTGCACATTGATTCCTCTCTTTCCACAACATCACACGAAATTGAGTGATAAAGTGAAACACAGCATTTTTTATTTAGCATTTCCCATTAAATGGATTCATTAGCATAAATGCTAAATATAGAAAAAAAATATAAAATCAAAAACTGGCTGCAGATTTGTCATGCTTTGTCTTTGCGAGAATAGTTTTCGCACATGTATGTTAAAATGCCAATTATAAATCGCATCTGCTAAGACAAAACACAAAGACAACTATAAGCATATACAGTGAAATATACACAAAACCATCCTTGCTTGCTACAAAGTTAATTCGATCCCTTCTGTAATTTATTATGGCAGCTCATGTTATTTTCCATAATCTGGGTTGGAAAATTGGCTTTTAAAATATTATTTCCTCATTATTTGAAATAATACACATCAGGGCTTTTATACGCAATAATATTATGTAAGTGCTTATCTTTTAACATATTTTATGTGAGAAATATCGTTTGATTTGACTTTGCAAGTTTGCAGATGAACATGGACCACCATCAGCCTATTTTAGTTTCACTAAACAAAAGTCGTCAAATATTAATAGGAGGAAAAGAGGTAATAAACTCTCATCTCGGCTACTTACTACAAAAACTTTTATGGCTACCATTAGATTTTCAAATATTAATAACTCAACAAGGATGGAACTCTTCGTTTCTGCTTGTTGTAGAAATACTTTGGAGGAAAAGGCGGATGTAATAGTTGGGAGGAAGGAGCATGCCCACGTTCCTCGAGCTGAGTTTTTGGGCCATAATATTTTTTGATGGATGAAGTTAAGGACCTTAGTACTACTCACGTCATCATCAGTCCTTGTTCTTCTATGATACTTTTGACTTTCTCCCTTTGGCTTTTATTACATTCAGCCGTTGTTTTAGTAGTAGCACGGCTTCCTTTTCACGTTGCCTGCCCCTCTTCATATATGTAAGAACAAGGAAAAATTAAACGAGAGAAAGCAAAATAATATTCGTGTGTTGAAAAAGTCACCAGTTGTGTGTGTGGTGTGGTCTTCTATGACACAGACGCGACAACACGGCATGGACAAATGAAACATGAAGAAGCACACAACGGATATATGGGTTGGATACCCACCTATATAGAGTTTATGTGCAGCATCTGCCGTTGTCCTTAAAAGGGGACAAGTGAAAGCTAACTGCTTTCTCTTTCCTGAATTCTTATAACAAGCGAATTAAATTACTGGGCTGAAGACAGTCTTGCTTAGGTTTTACAAGAAATGGCTTCCGCTTCTACTTCCTTCTTGGGTGGAGGGGTATGAACACGTTTACCACGTTTTTTTGTCAAGAATTCAGAGACAAGTTCAACATACCTACTTAACTCGCATGAAAATAAACTCAAGTATTAGGACACTGTACTAAAATAGTAATGTGTACTTATTGAGCTTCGTCATGGTCGATTGTGCTGACACTACAGCACCAAGTTTTTCATGGATGGAGGAGTAGGTGACACGAGTGAGCTTTTTTACTTCAGCTGGTGCTCATCCCTAATAAAAGTATACGCTGTTCAATTGCTGCTCCTCTTGATTTATCTTTCGTGTGGTATTGCGTGCTTCACGTATCTACGTTTTTGGTCCGTTTGATGTGATTTCCCTTTCATACCTACTAATTACTTCGTTTGGGAAAAGTTTTACAGTCACGGATTCTCGGGACTTAAAGCAAATTTGCCTTTTCCAAAATTACTACAGGTCCTTAAAAAACAAGCCAAATATATCGCTTATAAAGTAATATTTGGTGTAGTTACACAGCTAAGATCCTATAGGAAATAACATGCTTATTAGCACTCTGCGTAGTTTTACAGGACAGCCTGTGTTCACTGCGAAAGAAATAAAGTTACTCCGAAGCACTGATCGTGAGTTTCATTGTATTTGCATTGAAAATTAGCTGGTTTCATGTATGTAGGTTGTATTCACATTAATGAAATATATACCACATCCCATCAAAACAGTGGGAGCTTAGGATCCAAACGGGACTTGGTGAGTAGTCATAAAAGGCCGATAATTGAATAGGAAGTTGATTGGTTCATTTTGCCACATTTTATTCCTCATCTTCCACCAATATCTCATCATTAGCCACAAGGAGTGAGTAAAGTAGACTCATTAGGGATATTTGCAATAGCATAATACAAGATGTAGTAGCTGTTTATAACCTCAGGATATCTGCATATCATATTATATAACTACTATGCATAAAAACTTTCCTTCACACAATCCCGTTAGAGCATGAGCAACGCCATACGTTGCGTCTCAACTTTCTTCCAATACCACAGTTTTACTAGCTTCTAGCTGTGTGTGTCGTGCTGCCTAAGCCTGTAATGCGAAAACCAATTCACTTAATTGGAACTTGGAAGAATTACATCACTGTATATATGAACTGAGACTATACCCAAAAACGAAATACAAAATACGGTGCATACATATGCGAAGTAATCTGGCAGGAAATTGGTGTAGGATGGGATCTTGTTTTTGATGTGGTCTAATAAATATTATATTACAAGACGTAGAGAGAGAGAGGAATGAGGTTGATTTCATGAGTGCATGCATACATCCGGTTGAAATTCTCTTGCTCTTGGTTATCTACTTCACGTCTCAAACTTTCTTTCCCTGTATCCATCCTTGAGCTGCTGCTTCTTCGTCTGTTTATAAGTAGTGTGGTTCCTGTCATAAAACTCTGGTTCTGGTATTTGGTATACATGCTTAAGCACACGGATCAAATCCAAAACACTCATATTTCCCTTCGCCTCCAGCACTACTTCCCATGTTTTCCTCCCATCAACTCCATGTTTTTTCTTTTCAAAAGTAGTGTTTCTCCAAGCAAAAAAATTTATCGTATCGCAGCTCCTCTTTCTTTCCCAAAGCATGGAATGTGAGCTTGCATATTATTATTATTTTATTATGTAAAAATAGCATATCTTATCAGCATTATTGGGAAGTATATTGAAGAGCGAGTATTATTATGATGATGACGCTTGTAAACTGATAGTTATTTTGTTGTAGGCTCCCAATCACAATCAGCAGAGACACAGATGCCAACCCACTTTTACTACTGTTCGATAGTAAAACGAGACAAGATAATACTCTTAAAATGTAGTGTGGAGAAAGTATGGAAATGTGGCTGGTGCGGTGTAAGTTTTGAAGGGACTCTAGCAGATGAGGAAGAGTGATATATATATATAAATCGATATCACTTCCAGATACTTTCAAATCTTGCTCCCTTCCTCAATTTAATATCCATTTTATATGGTTGGTTACGTGTGTGATTGCTCTAATAAAAAAAATAGCTAACGCAAGGCAAGTGACTCTTTTGAAAGCAAACGATGATTCTATCTTAAGTGAGTGGAAGGAGCAGTTGAGCAACAGCAGCAACGATAACAATCTTTTGCCTCTTTCCCTTTCCGTTCCCTTCTGCCTCACCAAAAATGTTTATGAAATGAAGAGATGCATAATTTCTGCTGGTGTGTGCGTCTGGTAATAATGATAATGGAAACTCAGAGGAGAAAGGCGAGAGGCACCTATCTACCCTCTTTTGATTGTGATGATGATGATGATGATTATCTGAATGCACATATGTACACATATATTTATATTATCATGTTTGTTTGAGCAGAGACTACTACCCGACCATTTGAAGAGGAGAAGGTGGTGTTTGTAATGAACCCAAGCGAAAGAACCAACATAATGTCTGTAATTACATCCAACACCACCGCTAATGCGAACGCCTTCACCAATTTACCTCATTTTACTTTTTGCACTCTTCCCGACTCCAACGCTCCAACCTGAACTTCCCTTTGTCTGCTGCGAAATGAAATGATAGTAAATTGGGGAGCGAAGCACTCAAGCATCCATACCACTTACAGGTTAATGCCTATCATCTCTCCTCATTGTCATCATTACCATCCCTTTCCTTTCCGTCATTAGGGGCCCGAATGGAAATAAAACTAAGATTAAATTTCTTCTCTGTACATTGCTTGCGTTGCGATCTTGTTGTTCGTTTCGGTCTCATCTCATTTCACCCAATATTGAGTGAGAAAATAAATATAAGGATTGATTAAAATAGTTAAAATTAACTGTCACAGCATATATATTTATGCCTCTGCTTAGTCAGGAAAATGCATAACAAGTTAGTTGGTTTTGGTTTTGTTAGTAATTTCTTACGCTCTGCTGCAGTCTTTCTTTTCGAGTATTATTATCACCTGACGACAACCTTCTACTACTACGCAGTTAAGTAACAGAATCAAAAGTGATCCTTCTGATTTTGGCCTGGACTATATACCATTACCTTTTCAGCTTACAATTTCTTATAGCATTTTATAGTACCTAAAACCTCATTCTCAACTCCGTCAAATATTCATTGCATCTCATGAAAGTTTCAGGACTCACTTTCCCAAAAATTCAATATTCCTCTTTCTCTGACGGATGCATAAAACAGGAAGGTGGAGAAAACTGTCCAGTTTCTAAAATACACTCCATTCACACAAATCATGTCATGAGGGTAATACCAGAGAGTTCTAGTGTACATTTATTGTTAATGCATAATGAAAAAATTGAGAAAAGGTTTTTTCCCTGTTTAAATCAAGAATTTTACAGTTCATGAATACATAGTAGTACTTGTTTCCCTCCATCTACTGAAATATAAGAGTAAGAGATAACGCTCCTGTTATAAATTTATAGCTCCCACGGGCTGTAATAAAAGTTATTCTGCAGATTATCAGCTTCACAAAATTTTGCTATACCGTGTTTCGCTGTTGGTTGAAAAACTTTTTTTTCGTTTTACTCCTAGCTTAACTTTAGTATTATGAGGAAATACATTAAATACATATTATAGCGCTTTTAAGGAGGTACGGATCATACCCACTTGGTTTATAGCTAAGTGAGAAGCCTTTTAACAACTAGGTCAGTACGAAGCGTTGAACGTTTTCCACGATTTGCTTCCTTCTTTCAAAGAAAAAAGTTCGAACTGTTTTTGGCAATTAGCCACGTTGTTATGTAGTAGTTAGCAAGTACAAGATTTCCTTCTAATTACCACTTTCCCTATACTCAAACTAGTATCATGGCATTACTCTAATTATTATGATGGTAGTAGTCATAAATATCAAATGCTTATAATTATATCTCTCTTCGTCTTCTCATTCCAAGAAGATTACCAAGTCTATAATGATGATGGTGTTACGTACAAAGGTTGTCAAAGATAAGGATTCCCTAAGCTGTTAACTATGATGATTATATAATATTTATATACAGTTTCTATACTAATTCCTGTATCTTTTCCATATAGATAGTAGATTGGATTTTAACTACGTGAATTGAAGCTTGAAAGTTGCTACACGTAAAAAATTTGATACACCTTTTGAGTTCTTGTGTAACTATGCTTGATCATTTTGTTTTCACCTCAGCCAAAGTCATATATACATAATATATTAAACCATTATACAATTTTCGACCGTGATTGTATATATCCCTTTTATATGTATGCATAATGATTCTTTTTTTAGGTATAATTCTAAAGTTGTTATGATTGTTTGCACGCACAGTGTACAAATTACGAGTTGGGTTGAACATTTAGTGTTCAGTAGAATAAAGAGATTATTAGAGTTTGGAGAAAGTAAGAAAAAGTTTTTTTTGACAGGAGAGAGGAACAAGATGAAATGATAGTTGGGACAACAGATAATCAGTTTATAAAAAGGTTCATCTCCTTTCCTGTCAGTTTGAGTATCCTCTGGCCACCGCCTGCCGCCTCGTGTTTTCCCACTTGCAGGTCAAAATCCTGATGTAAGTTCGTCGGAAGGAGGCATTGCACAGCGCATAGCACATGGGGTTGATGGTTGAATTGATGTAGCAGAGGTAGTATGCTGCA
Organism: Orchesella cincta; assembly: GCA_001718145.1. Lineage (NCBI taxonomy): Eukaryota > Metazoa > Arthropoda > Collembola > Entomobryomorpha > Orchesellidae > Orchesella > Orchesella cincta. Next base: position 132,436 of record LJIJ01000304.1, on the reverse strand, counting down.
TCCCAAAGTATTTCTGGGATAGCGTCCTCTTCCACCATGATAGTTTTGAGGAGCACAAGAATGTTGTACGGGGTCCAGGTGACTATGAACGCGAGGAGGATGGCCGACAACGTTTTGGCAGCTTTTTTCTCTTGCTTTTTCTCCTGATTCTTTTTCTTCTTCCTCTTGGTTTGACCTGGAACAACGGAAGTTGCAGATATGGCGCCGGTTGAGCCCTTTGACTGCAATGGTTTGGGAACGAGTTTTGCGTGAAGTGGAGGACGGCGGATGATGGTCGACGGGCCAGCCCACCTACACTTCCACTCCCTCCACTCCCACTTCTCCTGCACCACCAGGCCGAACCACCTCAGCCGAAGCTGAAGAGCCGGAGGAGTACACAGACTCCGGATTCGAAGATGCTATCTTGGCTCGCTGATGATGACCTGGAACGGGTGGTTGGTAATGGGCCTGGCTCCTGAATCATTCGGATGCTCGCATTTTTACCCTCCGTTTCACCCGGGATCCGAATCAAGATTGTGTATACGGACTCACTTGTTGGCAACTTTCCATTGGAACCTGTTTCCGAAAAAGAGAGAGAAAAAAAAATTATCAATAAATTGAAAAAGTTTTTGCTTCAAAATTGAGTTGAGAATAGTTTGCTTAGCTAACGCCTACTACACACACTATCATCCGTCACAGTGATTCATTCCATCTTCTTCTTGACTGAAGGAGAAAAGCAAGTGCATTTCTCCGTACGTACACAATCACCCATACAAGATAAATCAATCAAGCGCAATACTCCATTCCATTCGCTGAGAAATAAACGTCGCAATAAGTGAAAGTGATCGGTAGCGTCAAAGACACAAACAAAAACAAGAAAATCGTCCTGGCCCACGCCCCAGTTTTTATTCAGAAAAAAGGTCAATCGAGTTGAGCGGAAGGAAATGGGAAAAGGATAAACTTGTATCCAATACCACTAAATTTTCTTACTTAACAACCAAAGCCAAAGACGGAGGGTGTTGTGCTAGGTTCAACATTACGTTACCCTATTAAACACTTTGAAACAAGTTGCTACAAAAAAAAGAAGAGTTGCAACAGTAGCAACACAACATGTTTTTGCCTCAAAATATTAGACATTTTGTGCCATTTCGCCCACTGTCTATAAAGTAAAACTTTGTTGTGTTGTTGTGATTGTGAGCTACACACCATTGTAAACCTCTTTATTTTTACTCCTATCCGCAATCCACGAATGCAAACTCACTCGTTATAGCTAAACTACCGTTGGAATGGAGTTGTCTCCAGAGTGAAAAAAAACTAGGTGGTTTCTCAAGCTACTTTATGCACAGTCATTCTTCTTCAAGTGTTTACTCCTTCGATAGCATATACTTTTTCTTCCTTTCCAAAAAACTGTTACTTTCTTTTTTCCACTTACAAAAAACGGAGAATTATCCCATTGCATCAATCAGCTCCAATGTCATGCACCTCCTCTTCCCCGTTCTCTCTTTTCCTCGCCTTTTTAAACACATCTTTTCAAAAGAAGAAAGACGACGCAATTTATGCTGTACCTATTACTGCGAACCCCGTTGTTTGCCCGTTTTCGTTCTACAAGGAGAAATAGTGTTGGACAAGTATCCAAACAATCTTCCCATTTCTCTTGGTATAGGAGAAAGCGGTGATGTGATAACGACAACGACAACAGCTTACTTTTGTGAAAGTAGCTGCACAAAATACATGTTTTGCAATAAGATACTCAATACCGATAAGCCTTCGTTAATGCGAGTTCAGGATTCCAAAAAAGCTTATGCGTTGGAAACGACGGATTATGAGAGAGCAGAGGAATTATAACTTCTCTTCTCTCATTTTTCGAACCTTTTTCACCAAATATGAAGCTATATCATTCAACTTCCCCAACTGAGAAAATCTACCCAAAGCTCAGGTCTTTCTGTTGATTTCTATATTAAAGTTACAGAATAGGATTGCCCAAGGAAATATTCCGGATAAAATGTTATCTTACATTTGCTACAGAAAATACATTTAGACGTAGGTTCTGTTGTACGTAGTGGCAAGTGTTGCATTCCAGCCAAAATAGGAGAGTTGATACTACTAGAAACTACCTGCTAGTCTCGAAATATTATTGGCATCACATAATTCCAGGAACGCTCTTGCAAGCAAAGAGCTGAGTTCGAGTCGTGTTGTTAGTAGTCTGAGAGAAAAAGAGGCCAAAAGCTTTTCCCTGGACTGTCTGCAGCATCCATGGGAGGAAAAACTGAGTTGTTCGTAGTTTCCTTGGGCTCGTCGTCGGCCATGAGATACTCTGGTATGACATGCATGCTATGTACTTGCCAAAACCAACGTTTATACGTTTACACGAAGGAAGAGGAAAGGGAATGCTCGTGAACAGCAAATCGATTCTGATTTTCTCCAAACAGAGATCTCTTCGACTATACTATCGATAACAATGTGATTTGAAGGTAGGTAGGTAGGTGCATATTATAACATAGAAATACTTCTTCAATTGCACATATCTATGCTTTTCACACAAAGTTATCTATGTCGTATCTTCTTCACTTCTTATTCTGGTCCTTGTGAAGAAATGAAAAAGTGTACGATAAGGACCAACCGTCGTTTCTATAAAATATGATAAAAACATTATTCCTTTCTTTGATAGCTGATTACTTTTTTATATTTGCAAGGTTGGATGGATAGTGGTGCGGCAGGGTAGCACTTATTTCAATATTATTTGAGCCATAAGTTAAGTTCGAGGAGGGCAAGATGAGCATTTTTTATTTTCTTTCTCGTCGTACGTAAAACTATATAAATCTTATAAAAGTGTTACGTATACAACTTTTTTTCATGAATATACACGATTGTCATTGGGTACGCCGGTTCAGGTTTCTCTACTCTGAGAAAAAGAGAGTTGAGAGTAACAAAAAGTGACGGTAATTTCTTTCGTAAATACAACGTGGCAAAAGTGAATGTTCAGGGATATTAGCCCATCTTTTTAAAAAAAGAAAGAAAGAGACAAGAGAAAGCGAGTGGTGCGGAGAAAAAAGGTCTTGTCTTGTGTGTATCTTTTCTTAAGTAAACTTATATGCTAGCGTTCCAAACCACATTCAAATATAGTTTCGGGTTTGGCACAAGAATAAATTGAATGGGTATATGCCAACTCGGTTCATATTATGGTGAAATGGATGTATACTTTGTGAGCAAGAGTTGTTTTCCTCCTTTCACCAAGAAGAAGGTCTGTGATGCTAAGATCATCTGACGATTTGGCTTGAGTGAAAGAGAGTGTAACCTAAGACAAGACTGGTGCTCCCTGCTCCCTGAGTCTTCTTATATGTTATTATGTATGCTTGACTTTTTCTCTCTCGCTTTATTCTTTCTCCCTCAATTATATTACGTTGTGTGTATTTGGATTTAGGAGAGAGAAAAGAAGGAGAAAGGAAAAAAAGTTGCAAGGAAAAAAATAAGAAAGAAAAGAAAGAGGAACCTGCCCTTGTATGTGGAGCAAAACTATGGAACCTCTGAAATAAGTTGCACCGTATTGTCTGCTGTCATTATGTGTTATTTAGGATAGAAAAATAAACGTAAAACCAAGACTTTATGTATTTATACCGAGTATAAATCATATTAGAGTAGCACCAGCAAATACACAAGATTTTCTTCCCTTCTTCTTCGAAACATATAGGTATATGCATGCTCACTTTCAAGGTTTTACATTCACTTTCACCCATTCCTCATATCTTTTTCTTTGAAAAGATGTATAATATATATATATATGTTTTGCGGCTGCCTCAATAAAAAGAGAGATGTCGATGTCAGTGAAGTTCTTGTTCGATCGACTGTACCTTGTACAGGAAGGCGAAGAAGTAGAGAAAAAGTTTTGTAAATGAGTTTAACATTTTAATGGCAAACTTTTAGAATGGAATTTGACGGGTGAGTGAGAGATGCTTCTTTACTTCCACCCTGAAAAAAACTAACTCAGTAAGGAAGGAAGGAAATAAGTAAGTAAGTGACTCTCTCCCTTTCTCAAACATACAGAAAGTAGAAGTGAGTGAGTAAAAGAAGTTCTACTACTCTGGGAAAGCATACAAGAGTAGTATAGTAGTAGACTCAAAAAATGTTATAGGACTTCAAGTTATCTCTGCTCAAATGCTTCTACTTATATACAAGCGCAGTATAGGTTTAATGGGTATAATCTGCTGATGTTTCCCCACACACAAGTTAGTATTCTTCTCATAACATCATCATCATCACCACCACCATATGGGATTCATGTGTAGGTAAAACATATCGTCGTATCATCTTCGTAAAATAAGCTCTTTCCTCTCAATTTATACACGGATGACATGATAGAAAGCCAGGGGAAGAAATAAATACGAAAATATTTTTGCCATAATATGCTTTCTCCTTCCTCAAAGATAGGCCTACTCATTTATATGCTTTTCCATAGTAAACGTTTCAAGTAATTGATTGCTTTTCCTTATAATCATCCCCATTTCTCATACCTTTTAGTGTCTTAATACTTCTCTATTCCATACTTTCACCCTGGTTTGTACTCCACGTAAATTTTAATGAGTCCTTATTTCTCACCAGCAGATGAAAAGCTGCTATGTATATCTATATATCCATGAGTGTTTTGGGAGATGAAAACATTTTTTGTGAGGATGGATGAAAAATAATGGCTGTGAAATAAGATTTATCTCTGATGGCACGTCACTTGCATATTAATTTATACGTGAGAAAAAGCGGGGGATGAGAACTAAAATAAATTGAAGGAGAGCGATGAAGTGAGTAAATGCAAGTACGTATAGGCTGAGGCTGAAAAGTCGATTGTAAAGCGAAAAAAGTAATCTTGTCCGAAGGGAAAATGGGAAAGACAAGAAAAAGGAGAGTGTATGCAATTCCTTTCATGTGGGTTTATGTTAATAGTAATAAATGTCATGAGAAAAAGGTTTAAAAGGTTTTTGTTCTTCAAGTCTTCAACGCACCCGCTCACGTAATACACTCATGCATGGAAGGCTATATAGTAGATAAGACGCTGGCGGTGATGACGAGCGTAGGAAGGAAATAGAGGAAGGGATGTGATATTGGTTCACATAGAGTAATTACTATGAAATATTTTTCCAAGGCTTTAGTTGATAGTCTACAGAATTTTAACGTGATGGATTTGTTTTCAGCCCTGTCTTATGAAACTTTATGATATGTGAAGAATGTCAAGTAAGGTAACAAAAAACCAACCTGCTTCTTTCGGGTTTCCTTGCGAGCTGGTGACAGGGACAGAGGCGGAGGCAGCAAGAGGAGCAGCAGTGGTGGTGGTTGGGTTTACTGTCGCTGCTACGGTTGCCGGTGTGCTGGCTGAAGCCACTGGTTGTGAAGGATTACTACTTTGTGTCTGAGTCTGAACTGGAGAGATGACAGAGTCATTCTTTCTCGTTGGAGTCTGAGCCAATGGATCACGTATCACGTTGAGACTTGTACATCTGGAGACGGAAGACTGGAGCGGTGTTTCGATGGAGGCAGGTGTGCCACATCCTGGGGATACGTGCTCTTCCTCCGCCTCATCTGGGTCATCTGCATCCCTGTCTACCCGACAAAACCCTATAAATGCGTCACAAGCTCGGGCTAAGCAGTACCATCGTTTTGTCAGCCACTGGACAATTGCCTGAAACCAAGTTAAAAGAAATATTTTTAAATTTATTCACTCACTCGCAGTGAAGCCGACGAATCTCTGTTCTACTCTCTCTCTCTTTGTCTCTGGCATGTTGACTTTTCCCAAAGTTGACAATGACTACTTTAGTTGTAATTTCCTAAGACAATATTTGGCCAGCTTCCTTTATTCCATCCAAAACGGCCCAAAAATAGACAACCAAAATGAGTAACAGAAAAGCAGCAGTCTTTTGAATAAGTTGTTTATCAAATTTTGGTTCGCAAATAAGATAAGATAGTTGTTCTCGGATTGATTATTTTATTTGCTCGTTGACTCAAAAACCTTTTTGTCATTTGTTCATTTCCCCTTTCTCATCATGTGTGTATACAGTGCACACTAACTGTTTTTCTTTTCCCTCCACATTATATCCCTACCTACACATCACTTTTCTTCCTTCCTTTCTCTCAAAGTTACTTTTTCTCCAGACATTATTCATGGTATAGCCTTGAGCTCTACGAAAACATTCTTGGGAAGCGGACGGTGAAGAAGCTGAATAACTGTGAGTCACAATTGGACAATTGGAAGAGTAGCATTCTCTCCAAAACAGAATTCAAGAGAAATACATTCAAGAGGACGAAAGAAAACACATTTTCTCTTCCTCTCATCTTGTTTTCCAGCAACTTTTTGTCTTCTTCCACCACTTATTCCTTTTTGTCTTCAGAAACAGAAAACTCCACTCGATGTCGTCTCTGTTTTCAGGGACATCGGCCCACTGTCCCAAGAAAAACTATTCTTTCCCGTAATAACCATCTATATTTGATATAGAAAAGTTCAACCAACCAAAAGAAACCAATCTCTGCTTATTTTTGAGACTTCCCTTTTTCCTCATGTTTATCTAAAAGGGAGATAGAGAGGTACACACAGAGAGTGTATTTGAAGTAGCTTTTTGGTTACATGGAATGGTTGTGGCTTCATGTGCTGTAAACACATCAGTGACAATTTCTTGGCATCATACCCAGTCATTCGCTCCACGATATTTTTGTTCTCATTCAATGGAGACAAAAACTTTTCATTCCAGAGTTATAATGCGTATCAACATAATATCACTTTCCAGCTTGGAGTGAATATATATGAAGCACGTGGGTATATACATCCTTAGTGGTATAAAAAATGAATGGCTGGAGTTGGTTGTTGGTTGAGTTGAGGATTTAGATAACGTCAAAGTAAAAACAATGATTTTACTCCTCTTCTCATTTCCTATTTTCTCCAAAAAGTTTATAGACGAATGCTCCATTTAGTTGACTTTGGTTAAATGCCCCCACATGAGGAAGTGCAAATACACTCGTAGTATAAATAAGTATAGCTTACCTATCTTCAGGCAATCGAAAAGCTGAAGAAGAGCACAATAGGTTATTCTGGTTCTTCCGGGAAAAGTCCCAGTCGAAAAGTTTCTGACGGAATGATAGCCATAAAGTACACACACACAGTTTTTCATATGAGCTTATTACTTCCTCGTTGACTGACTTTTTGATTTGTTCCTTTTTGTGTCTGTTGTCTTTGCTTTTGACTATGATGCGATATCACTCAAACGAGAGAAAGTAATGTGAAATGATAAAATGACAGTCAAAAATATGCACTACTGCTGTTAATGTGAAGACTATAAATATATACGTTGTAGGGTAATTTTCCCTGAGGAGAAAACATTAAGCTACTTAAACAAAGACACTTTCTCTTTGAAAAAGATGAAAGAGTCAGAATTTTCCTGATAAATATGAGGTTATATTTGACTGTTCACAAACAATATGAGGTAAAGCAAGATATGAAAACGATTTTATATTTAGTGTAAAACAAAGCACGTCATCTTAAAACTTCAGATGCCTATGCCTTCCTCAAAGTTTACTTAAATTCAGCTGGAAATAAGCAACATAAATAAACCAATATACGATTGAATAGAATAACCGAATTTCCAAAATCAGTCAGATGGTAAACGGCTGTTCCTGGAAAATGTCTGCTTATTGTATTGCTTAGATGCTTTGTGTTGCCAAAACTTCATACTCTGCATCATTCATTCCAAATTTCAGGGACTTTAAGAATCAGTTTTGCAAGAAAGTTAATGCTCAATCACCCTCGGAATTTTTATCATGGCTCCACAGCATTCAATATGGTTTGAATGGAATTCTCAGAATCCAAAATAGGATGAAGTCACTCAAATTGAGAATGCCCATCAAATTGTGTTCTTCATGGAAAAATAGATGAAGGAATTCTTGGATCCAAATATGACATTTTGAGCTCACATATATGCTACTATTAAATATATAATGTTTTTGTCTAAAGGATTGTAGATAGCATATAAATTTTCATAAGAAGATCATTTGATGACTATCTTGTAAATAAGGTTATTTGGCTTTGGCTGTTATTACTTTCTTATCGTCACACATCTTTCCCATCTGAAAACTTGATACACGCTCACCCATGCCTACATTGAAATCAAGATTTTCAGAGTTTATTTTCATCTTCAATTCAAAGGATATATAATGTACTCCACCATTCTCATAATAAGGGAGGTTGTCTTGTGGGATAACTTTATCGTCTTGTTGATCACAACTTATGAGACAGTTGGAGAGATCTTGTAGCCTGTTACAAGCCAAACACGAAGCAAGTATCAATTTTGTAGCTTATCTCTTTTGAAAAATATGTTGGTTGTTGTAAATTGTAAAATACTCCTATGTTTGCAACGGGATCAAAATATTTTACAATGATTTATAGCAAAAGGTGTACTTTCTTGTGTACTACCCGAAAAAAGAGAATATTTTATTTGTCAATTTTCGTTAAGTTTCGAAAAACTGAAAACGTATTGTGGAAAGAAAAATGAAGGCATAAAATATGGCAACATTCTAAAAGTCATCAACTAATACAGTGAATAAAAGTTGTATATTTAAGATTACACAAAACGTGTCATAGTCATACTCATAACAGCTGCCATTCCTTAGCATTTCATGTCTGTGCTGGAAGTGTTTGATTTTCAAAGAACTCAGCGAGAGAGCATCGTTATATACATTGACTACATAACTTTATGACATGCTCGGGGCTTCCAGAGTACATAGGGATATGCCTAAATGTCCATTGGAATGTTTACATGCTGTTTCACGGCTACCAACGCCATTCTAAAGTTATTGACTGCGCAACCGAATGTAGAAAATGAAATCGAGTTTTTCTCCCCCTTTCTTTCGCCTCGTTTATTTTAGGATGGCAAAGAATTCCAATACAGTTTTTGTGGAAATATATTACAGATAGAACTCCATAGTGTCCAATAATCCCTTGTATATTATGTGTAACACTTTCCCCGAAAGTATTTGAGATCCAATGCAACAATATGTAATGTATTGCTTTCCCCACTTTTCCATTGCGGATTGTATTGTGTAGTTGTGTGTAAACACATTTACTCACTTTCTCTTTCTTCCTTCTTTACATGTGGCAATAAATAAAGACTTTTTGATTCTCACTCACATGTTTATCGTTCAATCATAAGAGAGAGACAGAAATTGGATCTCTTCGCTCCAAGGATTGAGCTTACGTATGCACACATCTCTTTTATTGTTATTCACAGAAAGGGTATACTGTTTGACTCCACTTTCTTTACTTCTCAGCATCCTTTATCGTATGCAGGGCAGGAATTTTCTTTTAGGCTTCAGAATTTGAATTTTTATTGCTCTCCTTACTCTCTCTCTCTCTTCGAGTCCTATCAAAAGTTTAACTTTGAGAGAGAAAAATAAAAAGTTTTCCTGTTCCTAAAGAAATTTCCCCCATTTTCTCCAGCTTACATTATGTAATGTGTTGGAGTAGTCGAGTGAGCCATTTTGTTTTGTATATGGAGGTAGTAGAGATATAGAGAAAATAGGAGATGTTGAAATTCCTCCTGTATTCTTCTAAGTATATTTCATTACAAAAAAGTTACGAGGCAACTTACGGATTGTCGTTTATGAGCAGGACATGCCGGTGATTGGTCCAGATGATCTTGACAAATGCAAGATCCGGAGCGCATCCTTTTCCATTCTTCTACATCCATTGCTTCATCACTGTAAAAAAAGGAAAAGAATAAAATTCATTGTGATACGAAATCATATTAGGTTTAGATATGAAAAAACATAAGCAGCCAATATGAAACATCATTTTCATGTGGATCGATGAACATTTGCTTGAAAACTCAAAATGTTAACTACTCTGCATAAAAGCGCCAGCTCTTTCTTTTGCATACTATGTACGAAATCATTTGTGTAGGACTACAACTGATCCAAACAAGCATTCAATCAAATTAGTTTTGAACCGGGTATTAAATTATCTTTAGATTGATTCACCGTGTCCCAATTATTCAGGAACGAAGGTTTGATAGAAAACTGTAAAGCGTAGCCTGCTTTTCGACATCTATGTCAAATGTTAAACTGTGAGTCAAGCGTGGGACTAGGATCAACTAATCATGTTTCATGGTAATGTGAATCCTCGATGTTATTTTCATCTCACCTATTGATTTTTGCTATTTTATTACTACCCCATCAAACTTTCCGAGTTTTGAGCACTTCATTACTATACATTGTGCCATAGATCGAGTCAAATGAATCAATTAAAAAATTTCTGCTAGAGATAAAGTGGAGAATCACATTCTAAAAATCCAGCTTTCAATTACGAATCGTCATGAAGCTGCAAACATGTAAAGTCCATTAGTCTGATTCCTACTAAATTCGGATAGTAGCGAGAAAGCTTGTACCACAAAAGTGGTGGAATGAACAGTTGACGGGATTTAGCATTAGATAGCCGTTACATGTAGCTAAAACGCATTTTCATTATTGTGACGGTGATGCTTACTATAAAAACCACATGAGAACACGCTTAAAATGTGAATATTATGTGGATGAAACCACCTTCCACTACTGTAGGGAAATAGCACAAGTAAAATAGTATATACATAGTGTTAAATGGGATTTTCACCTGGAATTGGAACGCCGACTCGACTCCTTTTTGCCCGCTTGCAGCTGTGACAAATCCCTCTGTCTCTTTTCGGTCTCCATATAGATTCTGTAGTAGAGGAAGAGCATGATAGAGACAGGGATGTAAAAGGCGGCAATTGCGGTGCCAAAGGTGATATAATGATTTGTCTCAATGAACTGAATGTAGCACTTGTACTCTGGAACCGTTCTCTTCCCCTCAATGTAGGGCCAAGCGTAAATCCACGGTGGCCACAGAAGGAGACTAATGCCCCACGCAGCGGATATCATCACAGCAGCTCGTCTCGTTGTTCTCTTGGCTCTGTGGAAAATATCAAATTTTAATTAAGATTAATGCTATAAAGCACATCAAACCATTTTACTTTCACGTAGCCCCATACATCCATAAGGAAAGGCTTACTTTTATCTTTTCCTTTTGAGTGTTTTTTGCAGAACCAAGGCATAAATTACATTCACCCTTTGCCCATCCAGGAAAGAGGGAGGCAGAGACAAAATAATTTTCTAGAGTGGAGCCTACTTAGGCCCTAGCCCGTATTCCCTGGTCTTACTTAACCTGAGAGCAAGGGCCGGGGAGAAAGCCTGCCAAATGCAGGCTTTGTGAGTAATAATATCAGTTGAGTCCTTTGGGAATGTCATAAACTTTCATTTTCGCCACTGTCCACACACTCACACAGCAGGTTAATTTACTCTGCGATTACGAATATAACAAACGTGATGCAATTTATTTTCATGGCAAGCTTGCACCGCTCTACTTACAATGATGACGATATTGTCCACATAAACCATCTAGACTTCGTCTGCTACAATAATAATAATATGCTATATAATCTGAAGGCTATGCACTTTTTGTGTATTTCCCCCATTTCAATCGTTTTAAGCATAGATGAACGTCTTTTCCATCAAGGATGGTTGTATCAGTGTTAAAGTACATCATACTTTCATAGATACAACAAAGCATGAAGTGGATTTAGCATAGCATTCATGATGATTACTTATAATATAAATGTTTGGTGGAAATGGTGAAGCACATAAAAATAAAATGGCTGATTCCCCTGTATACATCTACTTTGAAACGAATTGCTCGTTTTCCAATCTTGACAAGGAATTTTTATGCTTTTGTTGTTGTCATTGCTCGTTTTGTGGCGACTGGTCTTGGTTGGTGGATGATAGAACACATGAGAGATTATGGATAAGCCCTTTACATGATAAATGTTAAATCATAATATGGACAACGGCACGCCACGAGCACTGGCAACCAACGTGATTTTTATGACTCGAATCATTTTTATAGAGCTCGTTGAACAAAACCATAAATGTTTGTCGAGCAACAAACACGTTAGAGCTAATGTTCCATATAGCATAACTCAAACGAGGATGAAAAAACAAAAAAGGGGCTTAGATACATATTACACTTCATAATGTTCTAGCTCAGGAGAGGATCCCATTCGTCACGTTTCAAACTAAACTCTAAAATGTTTTTGTGCCAAAGTGTGTCGCAAACAAGATTTAACTATGATCCTTTATCCATTTCTCTTTGGAAAAACTTGGTTGTTGAAGGCTGAAGAAAACAAAATTTGAAACGGATACTTTATGCAGAAACGAATTTCAAATAATGTCTTCAATGACAATCCTTATACTTTTTTAATGATTCGCTGAAAAACAAAAATCTTAAGTAAGAAAAGGAAAACCGTCGCTTCTTTTCAAACAACTTTGTTTTTTCGAGGAGTGTGAAAAGCTGATGTGATGATGTATGTAATAGTGTTTGTACAGTTTTGGATTGGGCAACAAACAGTAACTCATTTGGGTCTTGTTGAAACTAAAAGCATGTTGTTTCATTTCTTCAGCTAAACTGTTTTTCTCGTCTTTCTTTTTTCTTTCTCTATTTTCTCTCATTCACTCTGAAAAGAAATGCTATAATTCAAGAAATGAGGAGAGAAAATAATAGAGGGCTTCGTGACATGAATATCCTTTTCCATTTCTTTCTCTACAGTTTCTATCCGCTTCGTTTAAACTAACAATTGTGTCGTCGTGACGTGAACGAACGGAACGTACAAAACGAAGAGCTAATGAAGGCTACTCTTGAAGCACTTCTTGTTCTCCCCCATCTGTACATACCCCCTGATTACACACCACTGTTATTCAGTGACTCGATCCGAACGTGCAGGGTATTAAAATGGAAGCCTCTTCATGTTCTCTTCATTCCGTTCCGAGGATTAGAGCTCGCATTCTGAAGAGAGGAAATGAAAATTGTGAATTGTTCACATTTTACTTGTTCATTTATCCCAAGCCAAACTAAGCCACAATCTTGGAGATAAATTTCCATATGGGAAAAATATATGTACATTTTGCTACTACTACAACAAGTACTTCAGAGTCATATGGATTGTTCTCATTAATGTTGCAATTGCAAGGTATAAAGGGTCAATTTATTTGGGAAAGAAAAGGAATCTGTTGAGAAAAACGCACGCGTACCTACCTACATACACAAGTCCTCATAGCCACAAACAAGAATCCCATATAATATCGTGATGTGTGGTCGTTGTGATTTGAGTTCAATATGGAATGGACTACAATATTCCTCGTCTCTCGGAGAGCAGTAGAAGGAGCAGCTGCTGCTATTCAATATGTGGAAATGGGAAGGATGCAAACCTTGGCCACATCAATATTGACTCTTGCTTTATGAGAGAGAGCAAAGAGAAAACGCGTGATATGTATTCTAGCCGACTTTCACCAGGAGCAGCAGGGGACATGTTGAGCAAACACTCCTTTATTACCTGCAAATGCTTTTACTCTTTCTCTCCCTGGTTCCTGTGTGTTTTTCTCTCCTGGTTTGGTCCCCTCTGCCCCAAATTGCTGAGGAGAAAGAAGAGCGAGTACCAACCGAATGTCATTGTTTCGCCTCATCTACGTAACATTTTACTTCATTTCGCCTTTATTACTTTTCTCTTTGAAGTTGTTTGCTTTTATGATAATAGATGCTTCCTCCCAATCTTGTTACTAGTACATAGTCCTTCATCTCTCATCCTATATATATTAGATTCCAATATGGCGCTTATATACTTTCACCCCAGCTAGCCGAAATTTCATCTACGTGCATGATTAATTGGAGCTGTGTTGATGCAAAATAAAGAATATCATACAAGTAGGGACAAAACTTGACATAATGATTTTAGTAGCAAGCATAAAATTTGATATTACTCAAGGTAGATAAGGGCGAGTAAATATTGACGTGCATTACAGGAAATTAGTTTGTTTGGGTGATGATGAAAGGGAGCGGTAAACGTTACATTGTTAGTTGCAACTTGAGTAAGTACACATTATAATACGCCTTTGAATTTCCTTATTAAATTTTTTACACTGACATAATAATTTACTGCTGGCACGACTCCTTCAGCAGGTACTTCCCCTCGTTGTGACGTAAGCTAAATTCCAGAAAGGGAGGGAGCAAGAGCAAGACAAACGACAAAAGTTTCCAGGTATTATTAATTTATTATGTTTAACGCAACGCTGGAAATCAACAAGGAGAAGGAAGGTAAAAGAAAACTAACTATATTTGCTGGCATTCGGTTGTTATTAAATTTTCAAACAGAAATGGAGATCATTCGAATCCAGTTAGAGAGACGACGTTTGGTTTTGTAATTAAGAAATACAGTATTTATAAGGAGAGGAAGGAAAAGGTAATGAATTTTTCATAAATTTCAGCGACCTGTTCAAAAGGAAGAGAGTGGAAATTTAGGAAATCACACACACACACACACACTTTTAATGTGGTGATAATGTGAAAGTTTCTTTTGGCTTCTGTGTATCCCTCCCCCTTTTAAAAAGGAAAGTTTTCGCTGGAATTAGTTATTCCACCTCCTTCTTATGATAACAGTCAACAAGAGTATTATGTAAGTATTAGGAGGAATATCTCTGGAAGTCTGTGGCAGAAATGTGGAATGGCATCACCTTGTTGGTGTACTTTTCCCTTGCTTCCAAAGTGATAATGATGATTCTTGGACTTTCTCTCCAGAATTGTCCTTTCAACACTCTAACTAAAAGTCTGTGAGCAAAACCTTATGGAAGAAAATCCAATTACCAACTTTGCTCTCTATTGTTCTTGCTAAGATACATAGTTATACTCTAGCCAACATTATTATTTCTCCTTTCCAGCCCTCTATCTCCCTGAAATCACAATCATCGTAAAGTTTTACTGAATGAAACTATTCAGATTGGAGAGGAAATGTGAGAAACTTGAGGGAAAGGGTGAAGGGAAATGGCATAAACTTGAGGCAAATTTCCTCACAACGCTACAATTTGCATAAATATGTCTTTTGTGAATACGACTTGATTGAAAATCAGGGCATGTTCGGCTATTCATACAGTTTCGTTGTATCTACAACGGGGTGTGTTTTTGATTTTTCATGAACTGTCCACTGACTGGGAGCCTGAGAAGATTATTTGAACTTATCACATCACCTTCGACAAACTGGATGCAAGCTAAATCAGTATACTTGCCTGATACTTATTCCAGGTATATAGAATGTACTCAACGAAGTAGGGTGCTCGCTGAAGGGCATCAAAGCGTAAGTAAAAAATCTTACAAAAAGTATACTTATATGTGTGCAACTTTTAATCAAGATAAATTGAACGATAATTGATACGTTAGCCGTTAACGTCAAATGTCTGCACGTCCATCACAGATCTCACTGAAAGATTTAAGCAGTAAGTATGAGTATATAATTAGAAGTTCTGGTATAAAGAAAATATATTTTAGTATGGACATAGAACCTAACCTTTCGTTTCCTGATCAGGTATATTTTTTAAGAAAGTAAAATCTTATTGAATCCTGAAAAACGAATGAATGTATTGTACACTCCAAATGATTGCTTCGATTTCTGACATATACATTTTCTGCATGGGATCTGCATGTATTTTCCATTAAGAATTGCAAAGATCCCTCATAAAAACTTTATCGATGCATGATTTTTTAAACTAGTTTTTCTAAATTCAACTTTGATGTTGTACCTTGTCTTAATTGCATAACGATTTTGTCTAACGGGTTCCCAACTAATTTTTTTTACCGCTAATGTCCTTCCTAAACCTAATAATTGTACAGTATCTAATTATTGAGCAGCTTTGATCCTGAAGGATTACAGTTCTAAAAGAACAACAGAAATGTCAGAAATTTCTTTGAGCAGAGTAATATTTGGATACCAGATAACATTGTTTGTATGCTTTCGCCAGACTAAACTCAATTACAATGTTGCTAACAATGTGGAAGCGATAAAATTTCACAACGATTTGCTCATTAACAACATTGGAAAATTTCATTCCCGTCGCAGGTTATTTATTATGAAACAAACATTGTCGTATGCATTACTTGCAGTATTAATTTAATTTAATCTACATGTCACCTTTATGATCTTCTTGTCTTTTCATCCAATTTGCAATTCACAAAGCATTTTAAACATCATGTTGCATCAATAAAGTGAAGTTGCATTGCTTAATTCTGACGGAAATGTGACCGTCTATATTTTTAATTATATTTAGCATTGTAGTATATTCAAATCCAATAAAAATTTGAGCAACAACTTGACAAGCACCCAAAATCGTTAATGAAATGAACTATAAAACCACTTGAAACCGCTTGAAACTGAGATGCAGACAAAATGAATTTTTTTGAAAGGGGCAAGTCTTGATGAGAGTGTCGTCTTGTGAGTGAATCAGATAGCTGAGCACTAAAAATCACGTTCGCACGAAGTCAAGTCGACTCCGTCTCCAATTTTTCTTAATAAAAAATCCTCCTCGCTTCACATTTTACCGAAAGATTGCACATGAATGGCAAAGAAAGGCGCTCAAGAAATTTGCTCTTTCCTCTCCATCTCCACTCATACAACATTCAGAAGCTCAGCAAGCGAGATTTATTAGAATGGATGTTGACTAAATCGATGACGGTGATGATGAAGCATGTAAATTGCGAAGAAAAAAGGGGTAGGCAACTGGCAAATGCTATATTGCTAAAGAGAGACGATTTTTATGATGTTTTCTGTTATGTTCTTATAACATTTGTATATACCTACTAGTTTTTAGCTGCAGCTACCGCAGATTAGAATCCTTTCATGATCGTCACTTGTCTCCTCTCTCCCTTACAGTTTGAGTGTACATAGTGGAAATTAATAGTATTGTTGGTACGTTCTCATTTTGGTCTTTACGGGCTGTTCAAGTACCAACTATTGTGTATGAAACGGGAAGCGAAAAAATGGAACAAGACTAAATACACACACGGTATATTTTCCGAGAGCTGATGTTGATGACGATCAAGTGTGCTAGTCTATAGTGCTGCTGATCATGAGCTCTTGTCTAAAAGGTTCTTTGCATGAGTTCATTTACAAATGAAAAAGGTATAACGTTAATAGCAAATGAGCCGTTTTGTCAAATATAAGGATATCGACTCGTATAGATACATCCTTCCTGACATAGCATATTAAAAAACATGTCATCTATAGACTCATGCACATAAGCAAACATACAGAACTTGTGTTTGCTGGTAAGTAATGCGACATCAAAAATGAAAAAGAGACAAGCGTTGCGCAAATTATCTCAATGTGAAATGGATACTATGTACATAGTATGTCGTCGTTGTCTGCCTTGTGGAGCAATATTATTTAGTGTATCACATAATTATATATTATTGGAGTAACTTGAGAGTGCACATTTCTCGAGAAATCCCTCTTGACTCTAACTCAAGCTACCACATAATGCTCTTGAGGTTGATGCAATCTTTCTCGCGTGCTGTCACCTCTCTCTCACAATGTAAATGGGCAATATGATACAAGATGCGATATTATGACCTTATTTCTATGCTTTCTATGCTTTAAGGGATGAAAAAGACATTGGAAGCTCCAAAAAAAATTCGTTTTATCAATGATTGATTACGATAAGAACGATGGCAGCTAAATTAGTTTTTGTAGGCACGTTTTCACTTTCTCAAATTGAAAATATGGCTGATGCAATAAATACTCGTTGTAATCACGCTTCCAGAAAGGAAATATGGTTCATCGGGCTCTCAAGTGGAAAATGAGGTCGTGTTTATGTCACGTAAAATGGTAAATGGTTCCTGGGGCTATCAGGGCATCGCTTCCTCATTATCATGAGGAAATGGAAAACTCATGTCACAATGTAATTTATGCCTTGTAAAAATGACTAATATATGTATAGGATTGTAGTAGGAACACCCAGTTTCGTTAAACTTACCGATAAGTAAGCGGCCTGGTGACAGAAAAGTAGCGATCAAACGAGATCATAAGCAAGTTGAGCACTGAAGCATTAGAAGTGAGATAGTCAACCGCCAACCACGCATCACAAACTCTGGGTCCAAACGGCCAGTAGCCGACAAGTAAATACACAGTGCTGAGCGGCATCCCCACCGTGCCAATGAGAAAGTCAGCGACAGCCAGAGAAAACAAAAAGTAGTTGCTGATTGTCTGAAGCTGTTTATCAATTTTGAAGGAGATCATGACAAGGATGTTCCCCAACACTGTGAGCAGCCCCAAGCATGTGGCCGCCCAAGCGATGAGAATCTGCTGGAACAGCGTGTACTTTGATGAGGGTCTGACAGTAGCCGTCGAATTACTACTATTACCATTATAACTAGCCCCAGACCCGGTCTTCTTATCAGAGGGGGTGGGGGGAGTGGAAGCATTGAGAAAGAGCATTGTTGAAGTTTCATTCTCCGAGTTGAGTAAAACTCCAAAAGTGTACGTGGGACCATTATAAGGACTACCGCTACTGCTACTACTGCTACTCCCAAAATGGTAATTCGGATTGGTTATGTAACTGTTGTAATGATGTGTGACAGACGTCCAATATGGGTGGCTGCTGCTTGCGGAGCCGCCATTGTGGGAGGATGAAGATATGTCGGGATGAACATGCTCTTGATACTGGTGTTGTTGTTGTTGATGGTGATATGGATTTGTACTGCTGTGAGCCCCGCCGCCATTAGCATTATTGCGCTCTCTACCATAGCTATTTCGATTGAGACCCCGAACGTTGCTGCTGCTACTACTTTCCCCACTCGCACCAACGCCAGCATGATGTGTGGTGGTAGTGGCAGCGGCAACGGCTGTTGATGATGTGGAGGCAGAATCCGATACTCCCGCACCAGCCATCAGAATAGTCATCGTTGTCAATACCATGATAACATTCAAGTTCCTTCCCAACTCCCGAAAAAAGCACCAGCCACTAGAGCATTTTCCTCTGCCTTGTGTTTCCTCTCTGCTGTAGTGTTTGTATTTGTAACTGCCAAATACCCTGTTGGCATATGGTCGCTCCATGCTCTTCGTCTCTACACGATGCCCGAAAAGTTTGGAGACGACGATGCGATGATGATAAGGAGCAAAAACAACAAAGAAAACGAGCTACGAGAGAAAGATTCCGACACTTGTGATGCTCCACATTAATGTCAGAAAATGCACGTCCGTTTCACTATCCTACGAAATTTTTGTGTTATATCTATAATAAATCCACATCTCTCTCTGTTGTACAGACATACACATTTATACTATATATACGATTCGTTATGAGTGAGAGAATATTTTTTTTTGCCAAAAAGTAAGAAAAAATATCCATCCAAAAACTTGGCTTGTCACTAAAGTTTTTCCTTCCTTCGCGGCGCAGCCTCTCTTTTGCTGACAAATCTTGAGAAGAAAGTCGGCAAAAGTGAAAGCAGGACAGACAGTTGTCCTATTCCACAATGGTGATGAAGATGATGATGATGATCCTTACTGCTGCACATTGCAAAGAAGGCTGAATGTTTTTTCTACCAAACCTTCTTATCATATTCCACAACAGTAGCACTAACAAAATGTAACGGTTTGCTCCATTTCTACCTTTTTAACTTTATACCGGGACACTCGCAATATTAGCCTCAGTTTCTCTTTCCTGAACACCACTCTCCATCAGGTTTGTTTTCTCTTGGGGCATTGTTTTTCCGTAGAGCGTTTGGGAGTCCCAGTATGTAAGCTGTTGAATGTTGTGTAAGTACCTGGGTGGAAAATATTGTGTGCTTTTTTATATTTTTCGTTGAAATGGAATGAGTAAAGTAAAGCCATCACATCACATATTTTTATTTTTATCGCAGTACTGAAAGATGATGGGAGGAAGGAATAGACGGAGAAAAAAAGTTGGAGAGAGAGAAAGTTTGGGAGAAAGATGTGATAGAAGAAGAGCTCTTGACACAAGTTGTCAATGGCAGAAGGTATATAGCATGTAATGAGAACACCGCTACTCCTCCTAAAATAGCTCTGTCTTTATCTCTGAATTCGATACGCAGAAAGTTGCTTCACTTCACTTCAACAAAAATGGGAGATATTATTGTGGAGATTTTTGTTTGGTAAATTGATTATAATGCAGCTACTACACGACTGGTTGTGTAAGCACTCCTCAGAATGTATGTATGTGTACATATGCAACTTTCCCAAGTGTCCATCCGTGTGCTGTTTCCCTTTCTTTGGAATACTTTCTTCCTACACTCACTGTCACTCTTGTAGACCGTATCAAATTACCAAGTCAGACAGTCATCACGATGTAAGATGCGATACGACAGTACACTTTTTTTTACGTGAAAGAAAAAGTTCACCCAAAGAAAAACTGGAAGACTGTTTCCAACAAGAAATACGAGTGCATAGCATCCCAGCTTGGATGTGACTGTGAGATGGTATTCTGGACTGGTGGATACCTCCCTCAAAGTATTTTTGACGAAAACTTTTGGAGCGAAACAGCACTACTCTTATTTCTCTTCTACACTTTTTTCCTTTCCAAAACTGCTTTCACTTCTCATTATAATGATTATGATAAAAATAAGTAAGTCTGCTCCTGCCTTCGTCAGTTCTTTCCACTCTTGAGTCTCATTCTCGTCGCATTTCTACGCTTGGCGAATGAGGAAAATGGGCGATAGTCATCTCAATATATATATATATAAACTAGAAATGACTCGAGGACTTTGATTCGTGATCTTCTTCAGAACCAGTCTGTCAATGAGTAAACACAATGCTTCGAAGAACAGTCTAATTTGAAATGAAACGAGACCTACTTATTATTATTATTATCCTGCTGCTCTCAACGAATTTACGTCACGCCACACATTTTACTTACGTACGTTGCTGACAAAATTCACTCATTGATGCAAACAAACATATAAAAAGTTGTTTTTGCTTACTTCTTCCGGAAGTAAAGTGGACTACTTACAAATAACGAGAGTGAAAGTGTGGATCAAAGACAAACATATACTATCATGTTTTTCAGCTTCCAGAATTGCTACAATAAACATTTCATTTCAAATGAGGTGGGCTGTTGCATATATGCTCATTTATAACAGAACTTGCATAAATGTACCAAGTCAAAAGTTTCTTCTTTCACAATTACTGTTTTATTTCAAATGAGCTCGAATGCCAACTCTGAGGCAAGAAAAAGTCTTTTTGTTTATTACGAAACGCATAGGTACGCAATCTCTTGAGGAGGAGAGAAAGAATGAGTACTGTAAAGTGAACAAAGCAGCTTTAAGAAATGACGAACAAAAGGAATCCTTCCTCGAAACGTTCCGCTGTTCCCCCAGGAAAACAGGAGTGTGTATGCTTTAATAGATCCTATGACAATCACATTCTAAGTAAGCATCGCCATCACCAGACATAGTCGGCTTTGCTTTTTTTCGTCGCTCATTTTCTTTTCCATTCACTCAATTAAGAGCAGAGTACAATAGGGCATTTATAATATGAATTGAAATTGGGAATGTCTCGACTCGATTCTGCTGCTCCCGCGCTACGTTTTGCATACTCAATTACGCCTTCTTTTCTTTGGTTGATAGTAATTCCATCCCGGGAAAGAAGTACAAGAGATCTGGATCTGATTGTGAATCTCATCGGATTGCATTACACACTGGGTTCGTGTTCAGTCATGCATGCTCTATGCATACAGGAGCCCACATCACAATCAAGCCCAGCATTTACAGTCATGCTCCTCATCTCAGGTTGAAAAGGAGCATTGCTATCTCGCAAAATTATGTATGTGGTAATCAAAATCAAGCATGCGAGTCAAATGACAGGGAGAGCAATGTAAAAATTCACTCAAAAACAGGGCTCAAGTAAGTGAGGGATACTGATCATGGTTCTAGACGGTGGACGTCAAACCGGGCGACAGGTTTCCATGTCGGTAAACTGATCAAAATTACAGGGATAATGATGATAGTGGCTGTGATGCCAGTTTGTGGTCTCGTAAAACTGGGTTACAATTAGGAGTTGAAGCTCTTTTCATTCCGTTCCGACCTCCCGTAACACTATACCCAGCTAACGTGCTGTGCTGTACATCTCCATAGTTTGATTGTGGATACACAGGTCAACCAGAACGTTATGGATATCAGTGCCGTTGACCGTTGACCAACTTGATTTGTTATTATTAACAGTAATTACCATCGTATACAAAACGGTGGAAAAGTACAGAGACTCCCAGGTGAGGATTCCCGTGTCGTTTATTTTTCCCGTAAATTGAGTGAAATCATACTCAACTGGAGCCAACTCCCTAATTCCCTCGTAACTATTAGAAAAGATTATGAGAGGAAACGTAGGGCTTTATCATCATCGATTTCACTCACATGCACACACACACATACACGCTCACTGAGCAAAAGTAAGTTGGTCACTGTCACCCGTAAGCTGTGAGGGTGATGATTTAATTTGGAAAAAGTTTTTTTTGACTAAATGTTTGTCTTGTTATGTCTATACACATTAGCACTTTGAAAAGTTTATACACTCAGCGTAAGCTTATTTTGAATGATGAGCAGTTGGGTTTGAGAGTGTGAAAGAGCAAGCTTTAAAATGTCCTGTAGTTGCTCTTGTATATTATGTTGATGACGATTTTCCACCACTCCAGGTTGTTCTCTGTGTCACGGCCTGTTTGGCTATGTGATCTGGTGGTGTGTGTGCAACGAGATTATAAACATTTTCGATTTCCTTCTTGTTGTGTGGCAGACACGCTCTCTCCTCGTTTTGGGAAAGAGAGTAGTAGAAAAAATTGTGAACGAGTCGCTCTTTCACTCTACATTTTGCCATCGGTTAGCCCTCTCATCTTCGACTGTACTAGTCCAACTGTTTCTCATCATGACTTTGCTTTTGGCACACGGCAAGGGAAAGCAGGCAGGGAGGCAAGCATTAACATCCACCGTAAAAGTATGGATTTCTCTCCATTCCCTCAATATACTCTACATTATATAAATGCTGGAGGAAATGGTGAGCGAGAATGCAAAACTGAGATGAAGTGTGTTGAGCGAGGGATGGTAGTAGTAGTAGTATTGCTTAAGTAAAATGTACATGTATGGATAGTCAACAATGGGAAAAACTGCGAGACTATGTTTGATACTTCTTTTTGTATCATCATATCATCATCATCATCATCTCATACATGAAATCGGGTCTCGAACCTTTTTACTTCTTCGCTCTTCTTCTTCTCCTTCTTCTATTCTTTCACTTGCACACACACGCACACATGCCGTACCGTTTTAGTTGCATTACATTACAGAGAAGGAGCAGCAGCATCATCACATCATAGTTTTCTCTCCCAGCATCCTTCCTTTTCCTAGCTTCCCTTCTACATTCTTTCTCCCTTTTTTGGCAAGGATCGGTGAAACTCGGAGCAAAAGAGAGAGAAAGCTCATAAGCATTTCCCCATACTTTCACTGCTCTCCTCTACTCGTTTTGTTAGCCTTAGTTTCTCTCTGAGAATAGGAGAAGAAATTGGGAATTAAAGCAGTGCTGCAGTTTACTACCACCACGTCCACTTTTTCCACGAGTTTCTCTCATCTCCACACACACACATTCATAGTTGTGGATGATGTTCCTTCCCTTTTGTGCCGTTTCTTTATGTGAGATTCCTTTCTTTTCTCTCTGAACCAACGGAGCCAAGACTCACATACTTTTATATAATGCACGAGAGTAAAACTACGATGATGGAGATGCGTTTGGGGTTGGTTTCCTTTCCCCTTTGCTTATACTTTTCGCTCACTCACTCTTGTCTCTCAAAACTGGTTCCTTTCCAGTGAGTTTTTGAAAATGGGAAAGTAGGTAGAGTTTTTGAAGCCAGAGCAGACAAAAACATGAAAGTGAAAGAGTAAGTTGAGCAGTAGTCTGTTGGTTGAAGGAAGCTCAGTTATAGCTTGAGTCAGCAAAAGTAAACTTGGGCTCTGGCATAAAATATATAACAAAAAACTAGTGATGCTCACATACTCGCACATATCTACAAAAGAATGGAATGGAGAAAGCAATGGAGATGATAGTTTTCCCTTCTCTATAATATCTTCTCTGTTGTATGTATGAGTTTGGAGAACATACTATATAGAGTGTGTTCCGAGGAGCTGTGCTGGTGAAAAGGATCATTCCTCCTTCGCCACACATAAGAAAGAAAATGTCTTTGGACTTTGTACTCTCTCTTTGCACACAGCTTCCACAAGAAAAAATTGAGAAAAGGAGCTAAACGGGGAATTCCTCTCCATTCTCCTTTGTAGTACTCTAAACCTCGTATTCTGTACCGCACCTTAAGGATAAAAGCCAATAAGTACATGTATTCAAAGATTTTTACCACTATTGCTCAACAATACTAAACGAAAATAAATAGCGTAATGTAGGTAACGAACATGCTGATTTAAACATGTATGCATGATTCTTGCCATGATGCAAACATGTATGATGTGCACCACGGCCGCTAGTTACCTTCTCTACTCTCTCCCACATGCTGTATTATTAAATTTTGTGGAAGTATACGAGAGAGTCTACATGACAATCATGATAGGCCTGGATACATAGATATTATATGTTGTTGGAGGTGGGTAGTGTCATTACCAAACACTTTTACTTTGCGCTCATCATCCCATTCCCTTCCCAATGACTCTTTACTTGCAGCAGTTTCGTTTGGGCCCTTGATGAAATGAAGGGAAAGGTTATGTTATAGGGAATTTGGGAGAGTGGAGGGCTTTGAAAAAACAGTGCAAAACATTCTAAACTGGTTTTGCTCTGATTTCACAACTTTCTCCATGTCGTAGTCAGTCCAATTTCTCACAGTGGATGGGAGCCCACTTATCAGGATCATATACAGAGATGTAAATAAATATTTAGGTATACGAATTCCCTAATTCCAAAAATTATGGTTCTTCATTCCCCATTTTTAAATTTCTCTAGTGTGAAGTAAAATCAGTGATAACGGTACCATTGCCATGAGCTAGTAGAACGGTAAGGAGAATAGCGAGCAAGGGATTAAAACATTCGACTTTTCTCTTGACTTGACTCTTGGAAACCACGACAGTTTAGTGAAGCACAATGGAATAGCATGGGTATATACGCCAGTAGAGTGGAGTAGTGTGTGTGTGTGTGGATTTTGAAACTTTTTGCACTCTTGGATTTCCCAATGTTTCCCCTTCCTTCATCATCCGAGCTGGCTGCGCACCTACTATGGATGCACAAGAGTCAGAGTATTGCTCGCTCCGACTTTCACCAACAAAGTTCTCTTCCAGCCAGTCACTCTCTCTCTCTCTTTCTCCAAACTTTTACAATGCTCATGCTTTCTCTCTTTTCCTGGTTCAGATCAGTAGGGTGTATCACAGTATCATTCATACTTTTACTAACATAACGGTACATACTCACCAACTTTTACTTCATCTCCAGCTATTTTTCGTGCTCCCGTTCTCTCTCCCATAAATACGTACATAGCATACTTATATATCAATGGGAAAAAGCTTCTTTATGAATTACTTGAGCTGTTAAGAGAGTATGTTGTATGTATCTCCAATGAAATATCTCTATTCGGTTCAGGGTCCATTCAAAACTGCGCTTTAATAAAATTTCCTATGGTTCCCCTTGATTTTAGTAGTGTTCAGCGTTTTTTTTTTTAAACAAGTTTTAGTAGACTATTGTATATTTGTTGTGGATGCTTTCAACTCAACCTTAGCACGCAGGTATATATATGCCTGCCTAGCCTATCAACCTCATGCAGTGACTTCATCTCTAACATTTGCATTGCAATGATTACATTTGTTTTCAACATTCAATTCCTTCTGTTTCTGAAGGGAGTAGTAGTCCATTGGCATAGGTTTTCATTTCGTTTGGGCTTCACACACAACTTTTACGTAATGGAAATATATATATCTGAATTAGAAAGGTGTAGCTGGTATGTATGTACTATATAGCATGTAGCTGCACGCGTGTATTTCTTTTCCCTGCTAAAGTGTTTCTCCATGTCCACTAAGCGTCTTTAAGCTGAGGATAGTGCTAATATAATGGGCATCCTTTGTCTTTCTCGTCGACTAGGGAAACGTGGAGGCAGTGCTCACTCCTCTCACACAAAACATTACAAATGGCACTGCATTTTTTGCACCATTCCTCCGTTTCTCTGGTTGTATGTGCTCATTTTTTCTATCTCGATCTCTTTGGAATTATGTAAACGTCTCGCACTCGTTTTCCTCTAGTCTACACAGAACGGAGAGAGGCTTTGCAAGAACTGTTTGTCTGGGTTGGTTAGGTTGGTGTATTTTATATGAGCTATTACATTACAATACATTACATTAGCACACGTCGTCTCACACTACTAAAAAGTATCCCATGTGTGTTATGTGTGGAAAAATAAAAGTCTCGTAAAAAAGTAGAACAGACATTAAGTATCCTAAAACTATTGGACATGTAGAAAGAGAGAGAGAGAGGAAAGTCTTACTCCTTCTTTTCTTTTCATCCCTTCTATTTATTCCACGGTCTCTGGAGAACCTGGAAATAAAGAATAAAGAGGTATTTTCCCTTAAATGAATATAATGGAGGGGATGAGTACACTGTTTTGTGGAGTAAACTGCATGCACAAGAATATTTTTTGTGTACAAAATTTTCATACATATTACATTCCTTTTTGTACGGAAAAAATATGGAAACGCTACTAAAAACTGGGAAACAGGAGTCAGTGCTGGAATCTATTCTTTTTTCTTCGTCTTTTTTCTTGTCTTGACTCTGAACAATGAATCCTTTTCTGCTGTCATTATCCATACAATTGTATGCAAAACTAAGCTATTGCTCTTTTTTTTTATCTACTTTCATGCTTTTAGGAGGAAATGGGAATTACAATGGGCGAAGAAAATTTTCTCGGGTTGCATGTTTACTAAACATGGGCACACTACACGTTAAATGGTCTTTTCCTTTTTTGTCTTGCTCACCATCACCATCTCCTTTGTATTCTATTGTGTTTTTTTTTGAGAATAATGCTAAAGGTGGTGTGGTGTCTTAAGAAATTGCTAGCAAAAGTTTGTAAGTCTAATGGATGCTGGCACGGTGCAAGCAAGAGTGAGCGGGAGTAGAATTACGCAAGGTTGTTTAACTCTTGTGTCTTCTTCTTTTGAGTTATACTAGGCCATGAGTACATCCTAATAATAAGAAGGGAGTGAGAATGAGAAGTAGTATAATAAAGAAAAAAGGAGAAGAATGAAGGCATGCATCACCTTTTTTCTTTCTCTCCATTCTTTCCTAAGTACTACAGTGCTGGAGGGAATGGAGGGAAAGCGATGTGATGCTCAGCTTTCTCTCACTATTTTCTTTACCTTTTTTTCGTCGGCGATTTTGTACCCAAAAAAAACGCTACGCTTTCGCCCAAGGTTCAAGCCCTACCAGAGCGACACACAGGAAGAGTGTGAGCATGTAGTACTCGCAGACGGCAGAGACAAGAATGATACGAGGAGGAAATGAGAAAGGGTTGTGGTGAGTAATTCTCACGGAATGAGTTATATAATATTCCAGCTTTGACACTGGTATGGGAAGATATGTATGTATATATTTAAAATATATATGAATGGATGAATGAACTTGAGAACTACAAACTAAAAGTATAAACGGCCATTTTCATCCAGCATCTGTGAATACTATATATATATGTGGTAGTCAACAGACCTGGGCATTCAGATAGAACCACTTCCTCGAGTATATCGGAGAGCGACAATAACAACAATGTAACGTGCTTTTGACATGAATTGAAAAAGATGTAAGGTATACAGACAAGAGCGGATGGGAATGGAAGGTTGCATGTTTTATATAAGCTCTATTTTGCCCACTTCACTCCAACCAGTTAGGCTATAGGAGCATTATTGTCACAAAGAATCGCTTGGAAATCCAAGAGCATAAGCGAGAGAATGGAATAGAAACGTGAGGAGAAGCGGAAAGCGGTAGCAGATGAAGCACTTTTATACAAAAAATAGAAAACTTACTCCTCCTCAAGTATTATTTCCCGATTGTATATAACACATTCATGTAAGCAAGACACTATAAAATATAACCGAATAAGCGATATATATATATATTTGTGGATTGTGGATTCATGCAAGTGGATGATGTATAAGTTCATGACTTGAGTATATTATGGCAAAGTTATAGAGATGATTCAAAAGAGAGGAAAGTAGATACACGCTGTTTGCCATCATAAGTAAGAATGGAGATATAAGTAAGTATAGAGTCCAGGTCAACAGAGGTTCAAGAGACTTGAGGGTGTTCAGCTTTCACACAACACTTTTTCCTCTTTCTGTTAAGCTCCCACTGTTTTCTACTACTTATCGACTTGATGCTTCCTTGACTTGAGTGAGTATGCAACTGAATGAGTGAGTGAGTGAAACGGTCCATATGGAGCTTCAATGTCATTTTACTACCGCTTTCTCTTTTTCGAGCTCACTCTTCCATTCCAAGCTTGCATTGAATCCATGCATTGAATTGAACACGAATTTCATCCAACTTTGCATCAGGCATATATTTTTTACAGACTCGAAACCCATATCGTAAATAAAATGTGTATGTGCGACGTGATGTGGGGTCCGTAATATATAAACAAAGCTTCATGATATAGTTCACATAGCCTTTTCAAAAGTGCCTTCCCATAAATGTCGTCTCATTCCCCATTCCCTTTTGGTTTGGATGCATATGTTGCATCCTATAAAACTCGGAGAAAGACCCACATTATTTTTGTCACATTGGGTTACATGCATCCATTGTGTGAGAGAACATGTGATGGTCATAGTATGATGCCGATGGTGATGATGATCAAAATGAAAAGCAAATATTTTCCATTACATGCAAATCTGACAGTTGTGTCAGCAACATATAACATAAAAAAGGAGTGTAATGTGTCTCATTCCTAAAAGTACTCTTGCTGCAGTTACTCCGCTTGTTCAAAATCATGTTTATCGTCGGAACATTTGTTATGGATATTTTACATCCATTTCCTGGAATCATGAATACCTACATTATTACAAACTCTCAGCGTAACATAAAACAACTTTAAATATATATGACTCTATTTACCCTCATCGCAGTGACATTATGTTCGTCACACGACGTCAGTCACCCCACAAAAGTATGTTACGTTTCATGCTCCCTCAAGCATTGGTAAGGATTCGATCTTCCTTAGAATTTGAAGTACGCAACATTATTTCAAAATGTCGCAACATTGTTTTTGTTTACTATAGATTTCAGGAAAAATATTTGAAACTTGAATGATGATAGCATGACATATGAACCTGAAAAGCGATAACAACACATTTAGTTCCTAACATATAATTCCCAGAAAATTCTGGTGCTTTTTGTTTGACCTATTTTTAGAACCAGAAATGAGCCCAACCTCAGCATAACGATTTATTTCGCTAGCATATAAATATCATTGGAGTAGAATTAGTATTTGGTTTGTGTTGTTGATCCAAGAATATATGTACATGTATTATGGTTGATTGTAAACAAGCAGTCGATTAAAACCGTCGGTATAAATATTATGATAATCATGATGAAATCTTACGTCAATAAGCACAAAGAGTCTATCTGTCTGCTGTTTCATACGCATGAATTAGTAAACAATTTGGGAAGCTGATGATGAGCTTTCAGGATAGCAAGAACTCAAGGCAATATAGAACTATTGCTCAACATAATATTATGCTCGCTCATCACACATTACCGGAACAGAACTGTTGACTGGAGGAAGTAGTCGTGAATATATGTATAGGATTTATGCTCGGAAAAAAATTCGTTAAGTATGGAACTGATAATAGATATAATTATTATATATGTTCTTACGTTAGCTAGTAGCTCATACTCAACTTACCAAAGTTATTTTCATGTTTATCAAATAAATCGCAGGTTATAAAACTCGTAGACGTTTTAACAACATATTATGACACCAAATAAGATCAGACCCTGCCATACCAGTTATAAAAAAAGAGTTGATGATGATGATGATGAAATGCTGCTTGAGCTAAGTTTTGATTGGTACTCCGAGTAGACGAAGCAAGTTGTTAGTAACTTGACATTATCGTATGACTAACTTTCTTCGACAAAAAAATATATATTGAGTTTCACTCTTACGTGTTGAACAATCAACGTAATGAGTGTATGTTCCCTTCAAAGCAATAATCCAGTGTGCAAACTCACAATCAAGTAGTTTTTTTTATTGAGGATCAAGATCAAAGTAAGTCTATTACGTTTCTGGTATAGTTGTGTATAAATTTTGCTCCTATTACTTCATTGAATGTATAAGCAGAACGCAAAAGTATTTTAACTCAGACAAGTCTGTTTGCAATTTTAAACTTTTAGCGATGGTTGATTTTTCAGAATTTTCTTTAGCCATAATACTTTGTACTATTATTGAAATCATTTGTGTTCTCAACAATTATTAATATTTTATTATTGCTTAAGATTTAAAGAATAAATGAATCGAGCATAAATATAACTGAATGAAACGTTGTATTACATATAATTTATAAGGCGGGCCAGTTTTATCATATATATTATATCAGCCTCTCAACCCCATTCTATTACAACGAGCAACCAAAACTTTTGAAACAGAATCCCACAATTCACCGCAGCAAATAACATTGTAAAAAGAGATTACACTACTTTCGTCTATTATTACACCTTGTGACGACTATAAATCCGCTCCTGTTCTTCTTCCAACATCCAATTTAATCTTGTTCTCTCGCAAGTCGTTCAGTGTTGGCAATCATCTTCTGTTTGCTATTTAAGCAGGCTTTTTGCTGACAAATCTGCTTGCTGGATTGATGTTTTATAGCACTAAGCAAGAGTAATCTGATGAGATAATTCAGAGGAATCATCACTGAATCCAGTGCAAAAAAGCTTCTCAGCCATTTTTTGCCAGCTATATGATAGCACTAAAGTAATCGACTAGACAAGTCAAGTGCTCGCTATGAGACACCAACACATGCATGCATGCAATACAGACAAGTCCTGTAAGTAAATGAAATGAGATGAATGAATGAATGAGATGATCTCTTTCACCTTTCTCTTTACAGGTTACAGATACGTGTAAGAGCATCATTTCACTCCGTCTTTGGCATTCTCTCTTTTATTGCTGTTGCGACACACAGGGCAGATATTAGATTATGCTGCCATTTCATACATACACTTTTGTCGCCTTTGATGCGTACCCACAGCCATAAGCCTACTTTCCCATTATATTCAATTTTATGGGACGTGCAATCACAATCCATTCATTTTTATCCAGTTGGATATACGAGAAGGAGAGACGAGGTGGAGAAGATAAAAAATGACGGCTTCAAAATGCTTTTTATTGCTTTTCTCAAAGAAAAAAATTCTACTTTGCATATCATTGCTTACGTGGATTTTCTCCTGGAGGAAAATTGAAGATGGAGAACAATAAAGGCGAGCATAAAGAAAATAAGATGAGGAGTTCTCTCGCTTTTCTCTTCCTTTTATTTAAGCTTTTAACTGAGTAAAATGGATGGATGGATAGATGAAATGTATCGTTTGCAATGAATAAGAAGAAGACGAAATGAAATTGACCATTACATAAAAAATATTAGTTTTTTGCATGAAATAACTGTTCCCTTCAGATTTTAGCTGACGTCATCATCATCTCAGTTGTATAACATGAGTTTGCATTTTTTATGGTTCAATTTCCTACATAAAAATGTCAACTTTTTTCCTCAAAAACATTTATTATGCATGGAGAAGTCGGGATAGAAGCTTTTGAGTTTTATGGTTGATCAAATAGTGCTGAATTGGGTGAACAGACAAGAGACCGAATCGACATACATCGACGAGAATGAAATAACTTTTTTTGCGGCTAATATTATTATATGATATGCAGACAGTTTGTTCAGCATAAATTGAATTTTCAAAATAAAAGCTAATCTGATGGCAGTTTTATGCTGGATTTGGGAAAAGTTTGAATCTGAGGAAAAAGAGATTTGTGTGCGGTTTTTCGTTTCACTTGAAATGTCTGTCTTGTGCAATAAGAGTAAATTGAATGTTTTATAAAATACCATGTCAAAAAAATAAAACTGAAACATTATGCCATCCGACACGAAATCCTTGAGATGGGGAGAGTAACAGAGCATATGGAACAGCAAGCACCTGTTGTTCGGTAGTAAAAGCAGTTGCAGAGTGAAATCAGTTTGTTTCAAAGTTGAAAGCTGGAGAAAATGCTCCATGTTCTGTTTTGGAAAGAAATTACCGGTTCTGGAAATTAAATTATGTTTTCATTTCCTCCCAAAAAGTCTTTTACTACTTGTTGTGTCCATATGCATACATACCAAGTCATTCCAAGTAATATTCGCATTACCGATGGAATCGATGCATAAACTTGTTACACAAATCCATTTAGCTTGTGCCCGAAATCGTTTTGTAAACATTTATACTTAAGCCATATGGCAATACTGATGATTGGATTCACACCAAACTCTCATGTTGATTTATACTGAATAGACTATATATAATATGCTGATATTAAGAAGTGGTGGAATCTTTCAATGCTCAGCTGCTACATAATAAAACAGAGTGTGTCATTTTCGTTTATTCTGACTGAAAAGAGGTCCACGGACACACAACATTGGTATGGATGAAGAGAGCGGAAAGGAAGGGAAAACTGGTAAAAGAGATTGAATTAGAGATCGATCTCTGGAGAAATGTAATGATGTGGCGGAGGGTCGTGGGGATGAGGATCAACGCAGCATCCGCATTTCATTTCCCATTGATTTTCTTCTCACTTTGTGTGTGCAAGTGTGTGTCCAATATAAAAAATGGATGTATGCTCAGCAGCTCAGCTTACGCCAATACGAAGGAAAATAATGTGAGAATGAGAAACTTTCCCTCAACATTATATTTTCACACATTCTCTGCTCGCACACAAATAGTGAGCAGCTAGTCGGCCAAAACGGTTCACAACGACAAGCATGTTTGTCTACATATTGTTATTCCCTGCGATGGCAGTGTTTTTCATTAACAATGTGCGATTTGTGCTGGATTGAACTACTAGACCTGGACATCATTAGGGTGGCCATTAGTTTGACCCTATTCATTCGGCTTATGAGAAATCAGAATAATAATAATTCAACTACTTTAAATAATAGTTTATGATGACGATTAAATTATGGTCGATAAGTAGGTAGCATCAATGTCAGCTTGTACAAACACCATATTATGGTTAGTACCATACTTTTGACATGTGAAATATTTATTTAATATATCTGCTAATCGTTTATATACACTTCATAATGTTGTTACATCAGAAAAGCAAGTAACCCTAAATATGCATCCTGATGCTGGTTCCGTCTTTCTTATGCCTCCGGCATAGTATATGCTTGAGGTAAATACTATGCGTATTCTCTTGGTCAGACAAACCGACCGTGCTTCACAACATCGCAGAGTTATTGCCATTGACACATCCAAGCTAAAACGTGTTGACATTACTGTCTAAAGTTTTTTATGAATCATCAGATTATGAGAGGAGGATTTCCTTTATACATATTTGTAATTAACGAACCCTCAGTAGCCGGCAAATCAAAGTGATTCAATTCCGGTTTAAATTTATAAGAATATAATAACTTACTACAGATCCCGTGTTGTCAATCCTATGCTCATAAATGCATGCATAAATTATCTTTATAGCCACCTAACGTTTTGAAGTAAAGAAAATCTCTTAAGTTCAGGATGTATCTTTACTTTATGCACAGACATAAATTTTTTTGTTGCGCTCGCCCTTGCAAGCAAACCGCAAAGGGTGTTGAATAAATTTACATGTGTACATTTCCCACAGTTGATGGTGGAGTATCAATAAGTATCAAGTGACGTAAATACATGTGAAGTAATAAGCAGTACTTTTATTTGTGAAGATGTTCTTCCAACTTTGCTAACGAAGAAGAAGGGAAATTGAAGGGATGTTGAAGTAAGGAGTTTTTCGCTTACTTCCGTTGACCTCAAATACCATTGCTGTTATGCATTCATTCCTCGGACCGTCGTAAACCCTTTCTTGCAGCATGCTTTATGACCAAAGTGATTTGAATACAATGCAGTACCTCACTACTTAAGAAATTGCATCACCAAAAATTCCTTATGACGTTCTGTGGTCCTAATAACTTTCCCTTCTTGTAGACAGTGAGTTGCCGGATATGACAACCTGAAAATATGGTGTGGAGTTACTTACTACTGCCTATTTAAAGTTTGTCCTCTACCTCACCTTCCTCCATTTTCATTGTATGCACGATTCAATTTTTAATCATAATACACCAGCTGCGCAAAACAAAACGAGCAACTTTTGCAGAGTTGCTGTATCTTTTTTGCAAAACTTTAGTTCTAAATGGATACAAAATGGGGGTTCTACAAAAATTCCGGGGCGTAGTAGTAGCATTACTAGCAACTTTTGCAATTTTCCAGAGTTCTCCTGTAACTTGTAGTACACTTATTAGCAACGAGCTGGCATACAATAGGGAAGCCGTTCCAGTGGTAGTTGGAAAGACAAAGCCCGTGAAAAGTTTGCATCAGATCTCAAACTCTATTTCAAGAAATGATAATACAGGAAATGTCATTTTCAATGACAACATTGCTTTCGGTGGTGGTGGTGGTGGTAGTTCTAGCAGACAAGAGAGAAAATACTACTCGGCAACCGGAGAAGAGAGAGAACAGAGACAAGTTTCAAACAGTGTAGCCGGAGGCTTTCTCCAGAATCATAGACTGGAAGGACCATTATCACCGGAAGTAGTGTCCTCATCAGCGGCAGCAGCTGCTGCAATATTTCAACCAGGTTTTTAAGGAAATGACTTGAAGCTCGCTGGAAGTAGTGACAATAGTCACCATGAACGCAACATTCATAATAATGCTGGACATTTTACTGGCGGTGGTGAAACATTTTCAGGAGGACAAGGAAGATCGTATGTGCCAAACCAGTACCACCACCAGAGTCACGGCTGGGCTTCCAATTCCGGTTCGTGTCTATTTTCGTGCTCTTCTGGGACTAACTTTGGTGGAGCATCTTCTTGTTGCCAACAAAACTACGTTCAATGCTGCCCAAATGCACACCATGAGCAGTGGAATTTTAAGAACCTTCACCATGGACGAGGTTATGGTTATGGGAGTACGGGGAGTATTCCAAACTTTAAAGGTGGAAATGGCTGGGGTAATATGATAATTTTTTTTATTCATTTACACAATTTGCATACCAAAGATACCAACTCTACAGTCTGTATATGTAGAAACACTGTGCACTGTTGTGTTATTCTTTCATGTATGTATTATGTATATATAGGCTCGCCTTTACCATATAACCCACCACCAATTGTGAAGCCACGACTTTGTCAACCTCATCATCCTATCGGTTTGCATGCTGGGGGCAATATTCTTCACAAAGGAATCGAAACGCTAAAACACGGCGTGCAAAACATTGGTCAATTCTTTAAAGGACATGTTGGATCTGGATGGACAGCAGGCGGAAATGGTGCAGCTGGTTACTATTTTCACAGGAGATCAGATGACACACCAGCGGATGAAAGGAAACACTATGGAATTAATTCATCAAAGAAGGCACGACACGCCCGTAGTGTAAACAAAGGATGGGGCAGTGGCGGCTTTGATCAAGTGGTTGTGCTTGCCCTGTCTATTCATCTCCTCCAAACTTGGGATGGCCACCAGTACGACCGCATAGCGTCGGGTTGGGAAGTTTGATAGGGTGGACGGTGCCTGGAAATCAAATTCATGGAGGATTTTTAGCAAGTGGCTACAACAGCGGTCAGTATCAACATGGGAGGCCTACAGCAGGATATGGGTGGGGAGGTGGATCGAATTTTTGTAGATCGGATTACGAATGTTCAGGTGATTTTCATTTGACTGTTGAATCTTATTTCTTTCGTTAAGCTTTAGAAATGGACATGCAGTAGTATTAGATGGCTAACAACTTGACAAAACCGCTTATGCTTGTCTGTTCACTTTGTTTAAAAAGGATTATAGTAATACATATTTCTGTCGTGTTTTAGGTGGTCTACAGTGTTGCAAAGGATTGTGTCAAGTTGCCCCACATCTTGGATAAAAGAAAACATTACCAACATATTTACATATTCGCAACATATTTACAGTCAAAATGAATGTCGATTCGCATGAAATGTGTATAATATACCATTGTCTGGATACTACAATTGCAAAGGATGTCGATAAAAATAATAAAGTTTTTAACGAGAAAAATGCTTCTCTTTTGCTGGTTAAATACAGTATACTATCTACAACACCCTTTCATATAACTTTACGTAGTAACGGCTGAATTCCACAAGTATATGCATGGAGGTACTCCAAATCATTCTTCAGTACACATTAGTTCATTAACCGATGATAATGCAATCCCACGTTTCGTTTCAAGTATCCGCATAATGTTTCAAAATCTGCATAGAATATTCAGTACGGTAGAACTGGTCAGTCTTATATCCTTTTCAAGGGTCATAGTAGTCTAAATTGTTTAGTATCATGTAAATATGCGAAAAGAAGACGAAAATGGAAGTCTGCAATGAATAGAGGCTACAAAGAATCAGAATAATATTTCATAGCTAATTTATACCGAAATTCTTTATAAAAACACGCTTCTTCCCTTTAACCTCTTAAATTTCTGGTTAAAGCTTGCAAAAACTATTTTGGGAGTACATGAAGTGTTAAAAATATAAAATCTATTACAAACAAATTGGAATAAAATTGACTTGTTCCACTAAAAATGCGTTTATTTACAAAAATCATGTCATTATAGAATTAAAGCAACCGTCGAAGACAATTCAAGATATTTTCACAATTTAATAACAACAAATTACTGCAAGAACCGGAAAATGTGGATAAGCAAGCTTCAACATATTATAATTATCGATCATTAAAAGTCGCAATTTCTTAACTCGAGAAACTTTCTACAATTTATGATGTTTGAGATTCAGACGAATGCGAAGGAATTCATTGCTTGTCTAATGGGAGGAGCTTAAACTAACACTAATATTATATGTACTTAAATGCATTGAAACAGCTGAAGAATTCACGAGACTGAAGTTACCCATGTTCATCATCATACTTCATCATACGCAGTAGTCGGATCAATGTAATTTTATCGCAGCTAAATGCACATAGACGTTTAAAATTTACTACAAAGGTAATCCAAATGCAGTCTTTTATATCTTAATACCTTTAACATTGTGTTTTAATTTGTAGTAATTAAAGTGGGCGTTTCTAATTCACGTTTGATAGCTCTCAGTCTGTCAATATATCCTTGATGCTTAGGTAAGTGAAGGAGCTGGGTATAAAAGGGGCACGAAAAAGTGACTTTGGCATCAGCATTTGCTTTCACATCATCCTATCAACACACAACCAACCAAGTCAAGGAGAAGTCGCCAAACCAAAACTTCTACAACCATGAAGATCTTCCAAATTGTCGCTATCGTCGCCGGCATCATTGCCGTTGCCTTCGCCGTAAGTTCCCGTATTATGACTAATATTTTGATTCCCAATTTGAATAAATTTTGAAATATACTAAAATGTGGGCGTGTTTTGGTATTTTATATTAGGGGTCCCCAGCTGAACAGGCCCCAGCCGTATGTTTTCAAATTTATCTCTACCTCTACAAATGAAACTTTCGGGAGTATTAATGGAATGTTTGTTTTTTCTTCAACAGAAAAATCCAAAGGATTGTGCTGAGGGAACCCAGGCATGCGCCGCTGGTTGCTGCCCCATTTAAGTTTGATTTTTTCAAATTTCCACGCTTATAACGTGCAGAGAATTAAAATGAAGTTTTAAACATAATCCGTAATCTTTCAACGATTTTATTTCTGCTTGCATTTCCTTGTCATTTTATTTCATGTTAACATACGATGCAAGAGCGCTTGGAACGTTGCCAAAATCATTCATAAGCATTCACAGAATAACTTGAGTCATACACATTCCTCGTATTTCATAGAATCTGAGTTGAAACAATAAGACATTTGATATTACTGCAAGCTGCAATATTTAAAAAGTTCGCAACTATATAATCTACAAAATGCACTCAAGAACCTAAATGTTGGTTTACGTTATTTCGACATACAATCAGAAAATCCCGTAACAAAAAATGTATTGGAATGAACCGAATTTATTTCCAATGCAGGGGCATCGCGATAAGGGGGACAGAGGGGACAATGGCCCCTTAGAATTTTGAACCCCCA
The DNA here is from genome assembly GCA_001718145.1 of Orchesella cincta. Classification (NCBI taxonomy): domain Eukaryota; kingdom Metazoa; phylum Arthropoda; class Collembola; order Entomobryomorpha; family Orchesellidae; genus Orchesella; species Orchesella cincta. Next base: position 94,314 of record LJIJ01000304.1, on the reverse strand, counting down.
TAAGGAATGCATTAAGACTAAAAAAAATTACCCATAAATTCATATTTTACATGTAAATGCCCCCACTCAAAATTCCGTTGCGACGTCTCTGCTCCAATGTATATGCAATACCGTATCCTGTAAGATTATTAAAATCTCCAAGTCCAGTTAGATCACATATCTCTTCTCAAGCACGTTTAAATCCATCATCCATCCTGCAGAAAAATTCAACTCCAGTTACAATATTGGTTTGTCAAAATAGTTCAAAGAACAAAAATGTCCTATGTCCTTTGTGAAATTCGGTGATACATATATGTGTAAGGATATTCATGATGATAACTATGAAGTATTCGTTTTATGATTCAAGCATTCCAGGAATTTTTAATTTAAGTGAAAGTACATATTTAAGACACAAGTTTACAAAATCAAAAAATGGGATGTTTGCGTGAATAAAATGTAACAACCAAAACTGAAAGCATTACATTTTTTATTAATATTATTCGGTCGAATTGACAATACTGTTAATGCTGCAAAATAAAAATGTTATGCTGATATTTAAAGAGCTCAACAAGTCTGCAATTAAAAATACAAAAAAACTATTAGCGAATACATTAATGAGAACTGGGGAAACGCAATAAAGAATTCTCTATTTACCAAAGCTGTTTCAATGCATTCAACAAGGTCAGTCAACTTTCTCTTGTCGTCTTCCCCGAGTTCCTCACAAGTGTCTGCTTTCCTGTCAGCGGCTCTGAAAACTGTGTGACAATTAATATAATGTCCACCAATGAAATAAATTATTTTAAATTTGATATGACTTCAGCAATTATCAGGGAAAAAATTATTTAATTACCTTTCGGAGCACACTGTTTCAACTTTTTATTTAGTTTATCAGTTATGGCGTCCATTGAAGTAATGATTGTTGACGGTTTGGGTTTGGGGTTATCAGGGGTTGCGACTGGAACAAACTTTGTTTCGGAAATAACATCGATCCCGAGAGTATCGAAGGTAATAAAGCTGGGCATTTCTGACAGCCTCCACTCGCCGTTCTTGTTCGAGGTGATGATGTTAAATACAGGATGATGGGGAGTGGCAGTAAAAAAGCAAAGCTTGCGACAGAGCGTGTCCGGATGATCATTGTAACAATTCTCCTTAAAACGCTGATATTCTTTTTCCACCCAAGCGCCATACTTATCTGTGGGAATACCAGCGTAGCATTTTTGAAGCGCCTTCCGCAAGTCAAACTCCTCTCCTATTGCGACACCCTAAACAAAGAATTAAATTTAAAACAGGATTTCACTTATCAAAAGTTGGTATCTTATGACGTGATTATGGCTTACCAAAAATAAGAACCCGGTAAGAACAAGAAAGATTGAACTTTTCATTGTTTATGAACGCAGGAGCAGCAGTAGAGGCGATACGTAATAGTTTAGTTTTAATTGATGCGATAATGGGAGAAACTGAATTACAACTTTGTGGCGTAAATACAAGAAGTAATAAGGAGAAAGCTGTAAGTTCATTCATTTAGATGAATGATTTAATGTTTATACATGGCTGCTGAATATATTCACGTTCCCAATATCAGTATATTAAACATCATTTCAATTTTATGACTATTGTTTAAAGAAGCTAGATTTCACTTTTTCAGTCAATGACAATAATAAACATGCATGCACCAAATGCAATGTATGCACCAAAATAAAAATGTATGCTAGCTTTTAAACGTCGTGAGTCATACAACTGCATACAAAGCTTTGGTAGCAGAAATAAAGATATAGAAATTGGTTTATCAAATCATTCATAGTTTATTAAATCGTTTTATCAAAATTAGCTTCTATTTCCATGTTTCTTATGGCGTTACCAACAATGCTTCCGGTACATCCGCGTAATACTTTCCTGATGCTCTGTAAAAAAAATAACGGTTACTGCTATTTTATAAAACTAGTCATTTTTAACACACTCCCGTGCACTTTTTATTATAAAAGATAGACTTACTGGAGTGTTGTTTGATACGATACGTCGATTCCTCCAGTCTCCTTTGTGCAGCTGCATTTTCCTGCACTGAAAGATTCCCAGTTGTCACATGGACATGCAAGTGGCGATACTTCCTGTCGCATTGAGTTTGCCAAGAACGCAGCACATTTTCGATGGGAACAGAGTCTGTCTGCATTCGAAATTATTGGTTAAGACAAAGCGATTTAACTCCCAATGCCACAACGAATAAAATACAATCAATAGCAATCAAATATTACCTGGTGTTTCATATTCTTGTTTACAGGTCGGCATTTGTTCTCCCCCGTTTGCTATTCAGTTTCAGAGCACTTGTGATCTTTGCTAAGACGCTGTATATATATATTTGGTTGAGTTACTAAACTTGTACGACGACTTACCGTAGATATGGACGTGACCAGATTCGACGGAGGAACCAAAGCGCCCCTGTTTTACAGCGTCATCGAACGTATTCGCATTTCCCATATTGCAATGAATAATCTATATTGTTATATAAGTGTATGTATGTTTAATACTGCTTGCATCTATCTAATACTGCGTGAATAGATTCATGAGGGTGCACAAACTTTAACGAATTCTGCATCATCTTTTGTAATTGCTACAGCGTCATCCTTGTATTTGTTGGCGCCCCCAATGAAACCCGGGCTCAAAGGATCCAACCCTAAAAGCACCCAAATATCACTTTTATATCTAGAATTAAGTTTTGGAATTACATTGGCGAGTTTTGGAATAACGCACCAGTTAATCTTTGAATTTTCTCCTTCTTCTCCTTCTGAATGATTTGAGCAGCCACAGCCGCAACATGTGCTCCTATTCCGAGCCCAATAAACTGTGTATTGTTCCATGATAAAAAATGGCCATTCTCTTTCATTTTTATAACAAAGTCAGCCAAATCCCTTCCTGCGTCATGCACTGATTGGATAATATCAGCAAACTTTGACACCTCCGTTGAAGTGATGGCAGACAAGTCGGCAATTATGATGTTATTCGTTAGATTAGAATGGCACAAGGCTGTAAAATAAGAAACAAATGTTTAACGGAATTCATTTATATTCTTTAAGATGGATCCAGTAAGTAATAGTATACATTTTCCCAGATAAATTATGTTTTGATCCCATAGGTTCTGATATGCATCCTTATTGGGGTCTGTAGAGTAGTCTGATACGATTACTTTTAAGGTAGAAATGAAATGCCAAAGAATTTCCGGAGGTATTGACACTGCCTCATCCTCTGGAAACGGAGGAAATGCGTCATTGCTGTTGCAAAGATATACGGGTTTAATTTTAGAGAGTTTCGTTTGAACAATTGATATACATAAATATTGGCAAACCTACAGCCGGTCTCGTATCAGAAAACGAATTTTTGACGATTTGGCTTCAGAACTGACAGTAAATAATCCTATGGCTAACAAAGCCGTAAAAAATCGGAAACCACACAGCATTCTGGATTACTAACATATGGATGTACACATTAGATTAAAAAGGTGGTTGACTGAGAGTGATTTCGATGAAACAAAAATTGGTTTACAATAGTTTATAAGTTTGTTACCACGTTTGTATGTAGGTTAGAGTAACAATGCTTGATTTCTCGGAAAGTATGTCAATAAGTTGGTAAATGTAGATGCAAGAAGGCTTACGCATACACTATAATATACCACATGTCTATTGTCCAACATTATATATATATAAATGGAGTGAATGTGTAATAAAATGGCAGAAAGAAGAATACTTTGTTTATTTATTATACATAGATATTTTCATAATTACTTGAGCTTGCATTTGGATGGCAAACCATCTCAAAATGTCAAGTACACACATTGTTCACGTGAACAGTATTAATGCTTTAAGGAAATGTTATAATGCAATCAATGACGTATCCAGTGATAACCTGAAAAAACGTAATTGTAGTTGCTGCAGTTATGTAATAATATTTGCCCACTTTCACCTTCAACGTTGGACATGACATGAGAACTCGTTTGAAATTCTTTTGCTTGGTTCTGCTCCATGAGTAAATGAAGCTGTTGGCAATGTCGTACATCTCGGCCGCCATTTGAAGGCATCTACGGAAAATGAAAGTTGTAAGCTCAGATAGAAATCCAGTTCTTTTTCATTAAACTATAAAAGATAGTTTAATACCCAAATCCCATTGTGAAACAGTTTACTGCTCCGAATGGATACACTAAAATACCTAGAAATAGTATATTGAAATTATGCGCTTGCTTCGGTGCACAACATTGGAACTCCATGTAAAAAGTCCAAAGTAACGACGGAGAAATGGTTAAAATATAAATTCTTAACTAGCTTACCGGGAAACTCTTCGACGAACAAGTGATTCATGCTTCGAATCCAGAGATAGCCACAAGGGATGAAACCAAACGCAACAGAAAACTTCCAAACAGGGATGCAGAGGGTTGACATGCATTCATTGAATGATGCGCACATTAATTGTAACGCTCTGTAGGCTGGAATTGCAATGTTAGATTGTCGTAACTTGTCCGTTGTATAATCTGACTCAATGTCTTTGCTACAACAGGATAGTTGATAGTTAGCGCTTGGCACAGAAATCATAGATATGAATAATTTATCCGATGGATTTACGCATTACTACTTACTGCATTTCTCGAAGCCAAAATTCCACACTTGTTGTATGGGCCACTTGAACCCAAGATATTATAATGTAGGTGAGAATAGTTTGCCCAATCATTGTTAGATCCTGATATGCACCTGGTACGAGGGCATACCATGTTAAGGGGTTGATCTTGGATGTCAAATAATACGGAGCGGATGGCAGAACCAGGAAGAAGAAGAGCGAATTCGGAATTTGAGTCGCGGCAGCTGGAATTGAAAGCTTCATGACCATTCTTCCGGAACTGAATTCGGTTTGTTCGTCAGCGTAAATAAGATATTTGCTCACGTACTCCTGATTAAAGTCTTGAAGGCGGTTGATGTACTTACGCATCTGCGTTGTGATAGTATGAAAAATCAGTTTTATGCTACATACAATCAAATTCTATGCAATTCAATCACATAGAATAAAAAACAAAGCGCTTACGTCATTCTCATATAAAAACATGCAGGTTCTGTACCCGAGGTGGCATGCATACCAATAAACAATCAGTGAATATGCAAATATTCCTCGATAAGATTCCAAATCTCTAGAATATATTCCTATCAAACAGTAAGTCTGGTATGTTATCATTCCAACGGACTGAACCACCGTAAAATACCAGTACAGCTTCCATAACTTGACCATGAAGGGGCTCCACCTTTCAATTCTTTTTGTTTTATTGTTCCATGTCCAGGGAAAGTTGAAACATAGTCTTCCTAGAAAAATTATTATGCGAAGTCTCCTGAATATACCTTTGCTGAGAAGATAAGGTCGGTTGTGATTACGCTGAATCGTTTCATCATTCCCATGCAACCCGCTTTCAAAAGTTTCGGTAATACCTTCTTCTATCATGTGGTAGACGGGATTCCTAGTGATGCGAGTTGAATTGTTGAGGTCTTTGCTTTCAAAACTCTCCCTGAGATTTTTCATGCTGATTCTTGTGTCACTTCCTGTTTGACTAACTAACGATCTTGAGCTTTTTTCGCGAGCGCTGAAACCATCTTCCTCACTTTTGTCAGTGTATTGTACTGCCGCAAGACCATTCACCTATTGGTGAAACAATTATTACAATACAAAGGCTAAGTTAAGCCCATGGGTGCTTTCCAAATATTATATATAATGTTACATGCATTTTAGATATTACTTTGACTAATGTGCGCCGAGTTCTTTTCTTTAAGGTTCCTGCGTTCTGCATGATAAATATTGTTTTCGGGTTGGCTTCTTCTTTGGATAATCGACAGTCGTACAAGAACACGAGGCAAAATATCCAGAAAGGATAGATAATATGAAGATTTGTGTCCGAATGGATATAGGGCAAAAAGCTAACTTGTTCAATGAAGTTTCTATTGACACAGTGATCTCCATTTAAGATAACTTGCCCTTTTATACACAAATCCATAATGTGACAATTATAAAATATTCGTCAAGCGGTGATAGGCCCAATTTGCAGATGAAATGCAATTACCCACACGGTGGCAACATAATTACTACGTCAGCACTCACCACACCTCTTTAGTAGCAAATAAAAAAATGATATCATTATGCCGTGCCTACTTTCACCTTCATTCGTCACATACACAACTTAATGAACATCACATTATGCATGTATGGTTGGTTATGTTGGGGTAGGGAAAGTTCTCATCATACAATAATTAGAATATGAAATGGACAGTTTAATTTCAATGAATGACGTTGGTACGTATGATTCCCATTGATATAATATGTATTCGGACACTTGTCAAACAGTATGCTATTTCTGTATAATACTCAAGAATTTGGAATTAAATCCGTAACGATTTTCCAACTGATATGATTAATGACTGGTTACACAGCACCAACTACGCAAAAACCGTTAGGTTCAAAATTCTGGAATAAAGCTAGAGAAAAAAGTTTTGGCTAAGCACATTCCGGAGTTTTGGGTTCGGACCCAAAGTATATTCAATTATAAAGTCAATTAAACAAAGTAAGATTTCACACTACACCTCTAGTATGTATAATTAACTAATGCTCATTCAATCACGCAATGCTTGTTTAATGTTTTATAATTTGGATGGGAACATTCAAGGTGTCTAATACTACACAAGAATTAGTAGCAGTAGTCCAAAGTCGTAATAAACTGTTCATAAAAATACTAGTGCATTTGTCGTCGATTTCGGGGAATACACACACATCCAATTAAAGTAAGAAAACGTGAGAAGCAAGTTCAATTCAAGGTTGAAGAAAACGTGGATATTGCATTCAGTTGTTAATCAATTGAAGGTTTCTTTTGCTGTAAATACACTCAATAATAATGATGTTTTTGCTAACAGTTTGGAGTTTGGCATTGATGAGTGAAGGACACGAAGAAAATTACGCGAACACTCGAGGTACGATGAAGGAAGGTATTTATATTTTAAAATGTCAATCATGGCTCGTGATTCACTTTAAATTTACCCCATACATTAAGTCGTATTGAAGATTAGGTCAACTCATCGGTAGTAATGCATGGATAAAATAACAATTTAAGCAACTTTCAAAGTGGTTTCTGACATCAGTTCAAGTCAGTTGTTTTGTTAAGAAGTGGTGGGTATACGGTATACAGAATACGTCACACAAGAGCTTGAAGGCTAACTAATGTAAAGGATTGTAGAAATCATATAGGGTACGAGTGGTAAGAGTACTAAGAGTTCGTGGCTAAATGTTTGCCTTTAGTTTTGATAATTGTTAAATCATATAAGGGTTCCGAAATGAAATCATTATTTAATTTATCTCTTCATATTGATGGGCATACTTGTTGAATAAATCACTATCTAAGAAGTATGCTAAAGCAACCCTTAACGTTTTTCACCATAACGTGAGACCGAGTTTAAATTGTTTGAAATTCACAACATGAAAAACATTATGAAAATTTCACTTCTAAACATTGAAACTCCCAGAGTTTGTCACTTGTTGAAATTCGATGGAGGTACATGTATTTACATAGTACTTAATTTCTAATTGAGACGGTTTCAATACAATTTATTACTGTAGTGTTTTCCTCTCATATACACTTATACACTAAAGGAGGGCTTCTTTCGGTAGCTAAAACCTAATGTTAACGTAATTTTTTTAACAACGGAAGTTAACTATTCTAATATTGCTTAAATGAATAAAATGGAACAGATGAAAAGTTTTTAAAGTTCAATCGGGAATTCGAACATTAGAGTAAATTGGCTGCTGATGATTTACGGTTCCGATAATAAAAGCACACAACTTCGAGCATTCTGAAAGTTCAGTACGGAAGCTTCACATAATTAACTAATGAATGAATACATTTAACAAGGAAACCGGTTCCCAATCAAGACTACATCTTTCAATCTAAAAGCGTTTCTTTAAATCTAGAACTGAAGAACAAGTACAAAATTCATAAACTGACGAGAATTCAGCTTAATATAAACTCGCATGAAAAAGTAGTAAAGTATAGTATGGCAGCTTTTATTTAGCTGGATATCAGCCCAAGATAATCATCCATAAGGGTCCCGATTGCAAACTGCAAGATAGAACGTGAGAATTATTAAAAAAATGTGACATTATATAGCAATGTTAAGGTTAAACCACTGAACAGATAACTTACAATTCCAGTAGCATCAACTCGCGTGCCAACTATTTTAAGTCTTATCTCATCATCCTGCTTAATTACAATATCTTCATCCTTGGATTTATAACATGCAGGAGTGGCTAATGCATCAAACTCCATTTCAGCTGGAATCGACTGAAAAACAACAAATCATTTGCGAGTCATTAAAAAACCTTCTTGCTATTAGCATCAATTACTGAAAGTAGCTGCTCAAATATAAATTATGTCCATACGTGATGGGAAATGAAACATGAAAGAGGTCCAATTTCTGCAAACATGCCAACTTTATTGACTTGCGTCACAACAGCATCAACAACTTCTCCTTTAAATGGTCTAAATACAATGGCAGTGTACTTGACTGGATACGTCACGAACCCTTGCCCAGGAAGAATTGTACCGGCTCCGATTTTATCAATTGTGGTAACTGCAATTACAAAACCATACTTTCCGGTGCAAGTTCCTTCGACCTCCGTGAACAGCTTTTGCTTCACTGTGTCCAATAACTTGGGTCCAAAATACTGAGGATGTAGTAGGATCTCATGCTCCATGCTTATCTGAAATAAAAAGAATGATAAACCATAACCATACAAATTGACACTCCACTTTAGTTACTATTTATTACAAGTTTCGTGCCCTTGATGACTTACATGGTAAAACATTTTTAAAGATGAGGATGAAGAATCGATATCGAAATCGAATGTCACTGTCCACAAATGATAACAACGAACTTCAACCTCTTGATTTTCAGTGAGTTTTTAATATTTAGAGTGCAAAAAATGCACTTTTTAGTATGACAGATACTCAAGAACCAAACAAAAAGGCTGAGTTGGTTGAATGAAATGAAAACATTTTTTGATGAAAGCGTTCTCTTTACCGCTTGGCTACGTCAAAAGTCGGGGTAGACTGTCAAGAAGAGGTGTTTGGTTTCTCTGTGTACATAAGTCTGATGTTAGAGAAATGCCTCATCTACTACCACTACCTACCACAGCGTTTCTCCACAACTCCTGGTCGGGATGAAATGAGAAAACATAAAAGGTGAATCTGAAAGATTCATTCCGACCGTTGTTTTAGTAATCGGCAATATAATGCTGGCAAAAAAATGACTACTCATGTTTTGAGATGGGGTGACTCTCCCAAAGGAATATTGACCTTCTCCTTCATGACTTTACTACATCGAAAATGTCTAATTTGTTTAATTCATGTCCGGGCAAAATTTGTAGGATTAGTAATGCAAATTTTCAATTAAGGGCTGGAGACGAATTCAATTTCAAATGTCATTAATAAGTAAAATGTGGTGCCATGCTGAGTTTCCACTTTACATACGAACACAAAAATCTATTAATGGTGAATGTCATGTACTAAATTGGCAAAGCAGAGACAAACCCGATAACAACTTTTCAAGGTCATTGCCTGTCTTTCTGTATTATAATTCCAAATATACATAGCTGGATAGCGAGCTACATACATGTGTTTTTAAGCAGGTTCATAATGCACAGAAACGAGATTCAGTTCAGATGTCACTTTCCATCAATTCATGCATACTGTGACAATATTATATATTTTGGTCACGAAATAAGTTTCCAAATGAAACCCATTGTGGAGTAGAGAAAGGTCATTTTTCGATATAATCAAAACGTTAAAAAATAGTGCAAACCATGGCTGAAGAAGGGAAACCACCGCTCACTGATGAGGAGGCTGAGGCGATCTGCGGATCAAAGGATCCTGCAACGCAGGTGTGTAAGATGATATTCAAAATATGTTGGACTGGATTCTAACTAAGGTGTTGGCACTAATGTTCATTCGTCCACCTTTAGGATTTCATGTTCCAACAAACCATGTACCGAATCAAGGACCCAAGGCGCTCCTTAGAGTTTTACACAAAGGTGCTTGGGATGACGCTATTGGTGAAGAAAGACTTTCCTGCTGCTAAATTTTCATTGTACTTCATGGGCTACGAATCAAAGGAAGATGTTCCCAACGACCCAACCAAGAGGGCCACTTGGGCAATGACAAGAAAAGCAACCTTGGAGCTTACCCAGTCAGTGACTACGCCTTCATCATTATCTTCAGAAAGATAACCACATTTCGCCTCAAAACTATACCTGATGATACCTTTTATAACTTTTCAGCAACTGGGGAACAGAAACTGACCCCCTGCAATCATATAACGTCGGGAATAAAGATGGGATTGGCTATGGACACATCGGAATTCTTGTCCCTGACGGAAGCAAGGAAGTTGAGTTTGTGAAGAAACCTGATGAAGGTCGCATGAAGGGGCTTGCCTTTATCAAGGATCCAGATGGCTACTGGATTGAAATTTTCAACACAAAGTGTGTTAGTTGAGCCTGAACTGTCTAGCCCATTTTCCTTTTGGGAATTATACAAATACATAATGAATCAAATTAAATTTCTCAATAAATGAATTATATAATAATTATTTTGTGTGAGGTCATCGGTAAAAAATTTCGGCATTCATAGTTTAGCGCTCAGATTTGGAACAAAATGCAACGAACTTTTGCGACAAAACAATTTAAACGCAACAACGCATTCATACGCACGCCAAAGAAGCAGAATGTCGCGCGCATAACGTCTTTTGATTGGATACTTCACAATTTTGATTTTCCCCTCTTATCTTTGACCGAAACTTGGCAATCATGGAAAATTTAGTCAACATGAAGAGATAATTTTGTTGCTGATTTTCTATGTGCTTAAAATTGACAAAATGCATCAAAATTGACTTGCTGTAGGTAAAAAGCATTCGTCGTTTCGTTTGCATTCACTTTTCATCATCCAGGACTTGCTGCTTTGTTTGTATTCTCTAAACACATGAAATCACGCATAGGTGCTTACACGAAAAAAGAAATGGGAAGTTTTATTTATCCGATACCATTTTATTCAACACAAATTAACGTGTAGCGTTTGAGATTAGGATCGTAGTACCTGCCTGAACAATATCTGGATTTGAAGCAGCGATATAGGGAATGCGGATGTCTTCTAGCTAGCCTAGCCTAGCTGGAAGAAAAAGTGATTGAAAGGAACCGAGCCAAGCTAAGTAAAGTGAGCGATAAGAAGAGGAGGATTTGGTTAGGCATAATTTTCCTTGTGAATTTAATGCAAAGTACATTCCTTTCTGGTCCAGTAGCAGAAAGTCTTCAGTAATTGTGCTTCACTTCCACAGAGGTTTTGGATGTTCACCTTTCTACAAAGTGTCCCACACCGAACCAGAAAGCCAAAACCAAGCATTCATAAGCTTACATTTTACAACAGTGAGGATGTGAGAAAAGGTTACAGTATTTCTTTGAGCAGGGTTCATTCATACTAATATGCATAAAAAGGGATATGGTGATGTGATGAGCAATCAAACGTAGACGAACATAATTTAATTGAACAATTTTTTCCTAAGAGTATGGATTCGAACTTGGATATATGAGATTGTGCTATGTAATGCAAATATAAGGTTTAAAAAGTCATAGCGTTCACAAAGAAGATTATTCTGTGATAGTCACCGAAATTTACACACCAGACAGTCACCTTTAACGAATTAAGGTATATCTGAATGAAGAATATCCAGTTGGGTATATAATCAGCGTAAAACGAAAAGCTTGTGATATTGAATACACCACTGAACGATTAACAAGAAGACGCACGGAAACGCATTTTTTTTCGGTGGACCAAATAAAATAAATTATCTTTAGCCCGATAAACCAGCATTTCAACAATTTTATTTTTCTGTACGAGTATTGTCAAGAAGGAGTTGAACCATAAATTATCAAGGTATACATATATATAATATGTATTTTTCTTTTATGTTTGCCTAATCAAAAGATTTTTTTTGTCTGATAGTCAGTTTCAGAAGTGAATGTGAATAATTTACATTTTGCATAAATAACACTTTGAGATTTCTTTACAAAATAGGCTCCTTTTCTTCCCGGTGTGGCCTTCATTCTTTTTTGAGCAGAGGATGTCGTCCTCAGTCAATTACAAGGATTTGTACGAGGAGTTCCTTAGTTTGACATCTTCTCCAAGAAGCTCAAATGATGTAGATCTTCAATCAGATTCACATCAACTCACCCCAATCAAAGCTAAGCAGCCGGACACCCCTGTAAATTCTCCTCTGAGAGCCCTTACACCTCCATCACCAATATCAACTACGTACTCAATTCCTGCCACTACATTCCTATCATTGAAGTTAGGATCTTATACCGAGCAAGACGTTGGAATGAGTTCTAACGACTATAAAATGTGCGACAGCAGTGAAGTATCGAACACTAGAAATGTTACCGTTTCTTCCTCCGGATCAGAGAAGCAATCGCCGACCGAAACTAACAATCAGAGCAATGGACAGTCAAGTTATTTCCAGAATTTACCAACCCCATCGGCGGTGTCATCAACTGGAGCAGGAATGCAGGGTGGATTACAACATGGTCTACCTACGATACAAAATCAGAGTAACATGATTGTGGACGTTCACCAACAGCACCATATTCCAATTCATCATCAAGTTAATCATTACTCCAATCAGCATCTTCAACATCAAACCCATCCAATGCTATCCATGAATCAACACCAAGGAAATGTGCATCAGTTTTCTCACTTGCCTCATTCACACCTTTCTCATTCCAACATCCACTCCATGCCCTTTGGAATGACTTTCAACTCCGTGAGTGGAAACGGAGCACCGTATATCAATAATCAGATGGGTATGTATCATCAACAACTTGGTGGTCAGCAACAGGCACATCCACAAACTATGCAACAACAAGCAAACTGCTTCATGCAGCATTCGTGCATGCACATGCAAAACCAATCTTTGATTGCAGCACTAAACACCCCAAGATCGTCGTCTTCTACGGTAGGTGGGTGGATGAGTGCGCAACCGTCATCAGTGCCCGTTTCAAATTCAGTGGCAAATACTTGTCCTATCCTGTCATCAGCACTAGCCTCATTTACAAGTGGGCTGTAAAGCCGCCCGCGCGCTAAAGTGGCTGTACCAAACATTCTCCACACTCCATTTGAAGATCCCACAACTTTGCCAGGCGGATTGGAACACCTTTGGAAGAAAATGCCTGTAGAATGTCAAAAACTCATGACTCCGCAAGATATTCCAGAGTCAGCAAGACATCGAGGATACTTTACGGTTTGCGAGTTGCTCAAATTGAAACGAGCCTTAATGATGAGATCGGGAACTGGAACCGTACCCTTACGAACTGCAGCTGTAAAAAATAGCAAGCCAGCAAAAAAGGAGAAGGAAGAGTGTAAAAGGGGCTCGAAAAAAGGCAGGACCAACACCAGTAACACTAACCGCCAAGTAACTACCAATTCTGAATCTTCAGAGGGTTACGAAAGTGGCCAACGGTTTGCGAATGAACAACAACATGAAAAGACAACCCTTCAGCCGTGCGAACAGAAGGGAGAAGAAAATGGAAGCGGTAATATGGAACAGGATTTAGAAGTTTCTACGTTTGGTGAGCAAATGATTGCCATAGCCAATATAAAGAATGAAGAGATTGTAATGCATACCGACATGCCTCCAATAACTGGAATTTGTGTAGCTGGAGCTGTGAAAGACGCCATGAACGCTCTCACGTCTGATGAAAACAATGCTTCTGCTGAAGAGGAAACTGCGTCTGAAAACGACAACGTTGAAGAACAACATGGGCAAGATGAAGAGATATCCAATCACACAATGAATAATAATAGTGAAAGCTTAGAAAGTAATGGACTATCACAAAATGATACTAGTCATTCTGAGGCAGGTATAACTGGAGAGGAATTAGCGATGCTACCCCCTTTACCACCAATTTCGGGTATGGAACTGTTTTATTTTAAATACATGAATTAAAAATCTTTTCAACATCTGAACAAATTAATGATCATTAAAACAATGAACAGAAATACTACCGAAGAAATCAACCCCAATGGATTTGATAACTTCAACGAACACAGAATTGAATGCAGACACTGAAGTTATTACGGAAGAAGAAAGACAAAAGCAACTCCAACTTTCCATTTTGCCTATCAATAGTATGTCGACTTCTCTATCTTATACTGGAACAAGTAGTGCGGCTCATTCATCGGGCACCCCAGTTATATGCTGCGGTTCATCAGAAAATCGCTCATCTGTAGCATCCACAGCAGCGCCGCCGTTTCGTACGTCAACTTTGGTACTCAAGCTGCTCCAAATCGGGAGCTACTGTATTCGGTCCTTTTCCAGCATTAATCCGAATCGATTTCGTGTTTTGTTTAATACACAGTATGAATTCATCTTTTTATACAGTTAAGCAGTATTCTTGAATTTTGATTGATTTATGCAATTTTAACTTTTAATAGCCGTATCACATATGAGTGTCAACTTCCAATTATTCAACCTGCTGTTCCGAATCCGGGCTTACATCTTATGAGAAAGGTTTTGACAGTTGACATTGGCTTTGACCAGATCAGGATGCTACGATTTGGAGCTGACAATGTAAGTCGTTTAGTTCATATTAGGTCATAAAGCAAGGTATAAGATCGTATAGCAATCCGTTAATTAACATAAGCTATATCTCACATTTTTATCCTTCCACAATTTAATTAATGATGCAAATGTAATTAACACAATACATTTGCATATCATGCGGAGGTTATATATATTAACTGTTGACATTTCAGCTTTTCATGAGAGTTGAAGGAGCACCGTTACTCACCATCTCCTACTGCCCGGCCTTGGAGGAATCTAATATTCAGGTCCTCACATATGCTGATGAGGTTTTGTTGGATCAGATTGAACAAGGTCAGCTCAAACTGAGTCCCTGCCATCAGGTATGTTTTAGTTGCCTCTAAATCTTTAGAGCTTTACTACTTTATAATTTAGATTATTATTTCAATAAGTTTTAAATATGGATTGTTTCTTTCTTCTCTGTTGTAGCTTTACTTTTTGAACGAACGACTGGTGCAACAACTAGAGTTACAGTTTCGGGAACACCCAAGATTCCGACATTTGCTCTTCGAAGATGCATACGGCAACCAGGCACTTGCCCATAAACGAATGAGAATGTCTTGAACTCAGCCAGCTTATCAATAATTTTTTTTTGATGAACTGAAAACAATAGTTCTGTGTCTGCGTGCACACCATGCACAACCTTCTTGACAACCTACCCTGTGTAGATTATTTATTATTATTTATTACAAATTATATTTATATTCTAGTAGAGTTACTAGTCTAGTCAGTAGGAGCATAAAACTATATAATTACCGTTATATAAGTATTTTGATTCTTTGTGCAGCTTTTTATGCGCTTCAAACTTGAATTCATTACAATTATGTTTCTCTTAATGTATAACTATATTTAAAATAAAATATTACATCAAATACTTCATTGTATTTTGGTTAAAGTTCACCATCAATGGCATTTTCTGTTCTTCTGGTTAAGTAGAATATAATGATTTATAAAAATGCCGATACAGATGCATACCACATACAAATATTACAAATCCAATCCAAAGTGCTTTCTCCAGCTAAATCTGCTTTCATAAAAGATAAAAAGCATACCTTTCCAAACAGTTCGAATTTCGAAAGTATCCATTTTTTGTAGTCATTCTAATTAATCCATATTATTCTATCATATAACTTACGTATCCATAAAATTGACAATAAGGAAATACCAAATATGCACAACACACGAAATGCCTAAAATTTAGGCCCTAAATACTAACCATCTCCTTACTTATTGCTGTCTCATCTCCACCAAACAGCAGCATGGGAAACTCATTTTGCTCCAGCTAGGAGCTCAAGGCATAAGGAATGCATAAACTACAGCCAAACATTCGGAAATCACATGGTTTCTTTATCCATCTCCCTTTTTCGGACACATCACATCATCAGCAGACTTGTTGGTTACAACAAAACGATCTGGACATAAACACTGCGTATTGTGTCTCTTTAAATTAAGCTCGTATCAGAAGAACAATTATTGAAATACATTAGTGAACAACATCCGGTAACCTTTCAGCTAGTATTTCTGATTTGCAGAGTAAATTAAAAATTGTGCAAACAAATAAATTTTTAAATGCACTTTTTCCAAACTATTTTTGAAAGGATTGACTTTGTTTGCAGTTTACTTGATTTGTTAATTGATTGCTGCTTAACGGACGGTTGTGGTAAACGACAACTGAGAAAATGCCGGAGAAAAATGTTCCCACCTCTCCACCTACCTGCCCTACGGATTTGAGTTTAATTGACTCGACATATCCAGTTGGTGTCCCTTTGACTGCAACATATAGATTGTAAGATAATTTGAAATACTTGAAAAGTCTCGGATTGAATATTTAAATGTAGGTAGGATAAAATCAACATAAAGTTATATTGGATGGATGTTTTTTTCAGAGGATTTGCTTTCAAAACAATTAACCTAAGGCTTCCTGTCATCCTTACGAAAATTATTGACCAATTATCCAGAGATAAGAATGAAATAGGGGAATCATGTGGGCAGGTATTCTCTTTCGTACAAGTTTTATTATTTTCTTCACTGTCTAGTATAAGGGTGTTTAAGTTTAACGAAGATAACATATTATTGATGTTTGTAGGAAGCTCGGGATGACGTAAAAATAGTTGTGGGTGCTCTTGCCAAGTTTAAAAACGAAATGGTTACAAACAAGCCAATTTACAAGACCGGTTGCAAAATTTGGGACTCGTATCTGGAGCACATTGCTCAGTTATATTTTGAAGGCGTTGTTGAAGACGTCAAATGGTACTTTGCTCCTTGGC
This sequence comes from Orchesella cincta, assembly GCA_001718145.1. Taxonomy (NCBI): domain Eukaryota; kingdom Metazoa; phylum Arthropoda; class Collembola; order Entomobryomorpha; family Orchesellidae; genus Orchesella; species Orchesella cincta. Next base: position 77,381 of record LJIJ01000304.1, on the reverse strand, counting down.
TGCATGTAGAGTGCTACTTTTACAAGAGGATCCATGACGCCTTTCAGCTTTCAAATCATCTGAAGAGCTTTGACCCATTCAGAAAACAAAAGGAAGACGGGTTTGAATGTTCGAAAAAGTCATCAGCACAACTAGCGGAGTATGTCCTTAGTTCAGATTCATCTGATGCTGTCCTTCAAACTCTTTTAGAAGTCGGCTTATGGGGAAACCGTTGTGACTTAAGTTTATCCAGTGGAGAGGAGGTCTCCCAATTAGGAAACCTTGTTGACCAATTGCAAGGATTGAGAAATTTTGTGTTATGTGATGAATCTGCCAACTTTTGGAAGATTTTAAAGGATGCCAAGACCGCTAACCCTGATAATCCTCTGACGGTTGGTTATGTGTTGGATAACGCTGGTTTCGAGCTATTCACAGATTTTTGCCTGGCTGACAAACTAATGGATCGAGTTGACCGTATAGATTTCTACGTTAAAACTACGCCATGGTTTATTTCTGATGCTTTGAAGACGGATTTCGATTGGCTTATAGAGAGAATGTGTAGTGGTGATTGCTCAGACTTTCCGGTTTTGGTAAAATTGGCAGAGAGGTGGAAAGGTTACGTGTTATCCAAGAGGTTAGTATAATAACAGTTAAATGCTTATATTATATACTATTATCGAGTTAATCAATTTTTTATTAAGCCGTTGAATTTTATTCACATAGATGGACAGTCGTCGAGTCAGAATTTTGGACTTATCCTCATGCCTACTTTGAAATGCAGGATGCAGATCCTGAACTATACAGCACATTAACTAAACACACACATTTAATCTTTAAAGGAGACCTTAATTATCGTAAACTTATTGGCGACGTCAGTTGGAAGCCCGACACTCCATTTAAGGACGCTTTAAGAGGATTCTGTCCAGCTCCATTGCTATCCTTGCGAACGCTGAAAGCGGATTGTATTGCTGGATTGCGGGCAGGGTTAGCGGAAGAAATAGAAAGCAAAAGTCAAGACTGGCTTGTCAGTGGTGAGTATGGAATCATGCAACATGCTCAGTAAAATTATTGTCTTTAGCAATTGGTCCAATCTTTAGTTATGAAGCAGTTTTTAAAAGCGCATCGAGATTAATAAAGAACTTGTCATTTTTATGTTTGTGCAACTTTTCTTTCCAATTATGCCATTTCTGTCATTCAAATTTAATGAGACAATTAAATATACTCTGGTCCCCAATTCAAATCTCTGAGAGTCAATGAGAATTTATTTTTTAAATCTGAATGAAATAGTTTTTATGAAAATCGTGAATCTGATTTGCATTAATCTTAATGGCATGATGCTTTTTAAAGAGCTACTCCTTTAATGGGATGGAAGGAGGGTCGATGACATGGCATGGATGTTCAAAAAATAATTTTATTAGACAAGTCTTCAATCATTCCAGGCATTATTTCTTTTATTAATTTTTCTGGGGTTTACTAATTATCATTTTAAATTTTTTGATAAATGAAAACAACTCCGTTTTTGTTGAAAGAGTAGTTGGCCACCACCTCTCGTTGAACCTATCAAAAATACCAATAAAATAAAATATCCAAGTTTAAAAAATACAATCAAGTCAGGTTTTACTAATTTATTAATACCTTAGCCCAAAGACCTTCGTCTACTAGTGATTCCATGTACGGCTCCAGTTTGCCTGTGTACTCTGGCACGTATGACAAATACTCTTCTCGCATGATGACGAAAATCATTCCCCCTAATTAAAAAATATATAATCTATTAAACAGTTCATACATGATGGTGTATAATATAATATCTGAAGGTATATTTCTCCAATTATATTATCGTACCAGGTTTCACAATGCGTATCATTTCATCCACAGCCTTGACAGGAATATGACCTTCGCCCATGCCCCCGGCAATAACTAAAGCATCATAAAAATCTGCAACATACATAAAACATACATGCCAACGATTAGTTTACGTTGTGTTGTGCTACAGAAAAGGGAATCTGTTTTTTTAAATACTGGTCTCAATTTCAGCTATTATGCCGTGTCCAATTGCAGTTTCATAAGTCAACGCATACAAGCCACGCTTCCGTAAAACCTCAAGCATCCCAGGAGATGGTTCCAGTGCATCAAACAATCTGAATGATAAAAAAATCATTTAAAATTTACAGCTCAGTAGTTACATTAGGAGAAAGAAATGAAAAGACAGTCTTGAGGTATCATATCATACTTGAATCCAAACTTGTCAAGCTCCACACCAACTCGACCTGTCCCTGCCGCCACATCTAAAATTTTCAACGTGGGTCGAATATCATCATCCTTGTAGAAAGACGACATTGCACGAGCTGCGATCTCAGGCCCATTATATCGTCCTGGGCATAAATCCTATTTTAAAAAATCAATACAATCGTTGTAGCATTATGTGTTATGTCTTAAAACGATCGCCCAAGCCATGGGTTATCCTGCAAGTACATTTATACCTTGTCATAATTCCCCGCCCATTGAGTGTATACTTGAACCATTTCATCATGGCTGATTCCAGCTTTATGAGCGTTGTAATTATTCTCATACTGCTTCTTGTCTTCCACTGGAACTCCGACAATACCCTCCATAGTGGAAGAATTGTTGTTTGGTTCGCCGGTCGCAGTCTGGTCCATATTTATCACCAAATAAAATCTTGCAAATGTCTGGCTGATGTTTTACGTAATATATTGTATGCGGTACAGAGTAACACTCACGGTTTAGTCGGTTTAGATTTTCAATAGACAACTTTGTAATCAAATCTTTTGCCTTTCGATATCCAATTCCACAGTGGTCAATGAAATATTAGTCATTTACAATTATAAAGTTTTCCAGATAATTTCATGACAATGCGGTATTGTTTCACTTAAGTTTCTTTCCAAGATTTCTTGCCAAACTCATTTGTAATAGCATAAAGATATGGCACCTTCGCTTGGGACAATGAGAACAAAATTTTATTGCTAATTCCTGGTACCGATGAAACATATTTTTATGGCTCGACTTTGTCTCAGGACGTTCACGCTCGACGTTAACCCTACCTGTGTTCTATCAGCACTGTGCAAATCATGACTTCATGACATGCAAATAAATCCTATCCAATTAATATATAAATACTGTAGATGAACTTCTTAACAGTTCTTAACGCTTCCATAATCCAACTAAATTTAAATCTTTTAAATGCCGTTCATTTTAACAAGAATTAGCAGTATTTCTCGAATCTTCATTTTCTTTTCGGTTCAATGCAAACTTTTTTGTTCATCTCAACTACAATTGCAAATGCATATACTTAATACTGGAATCTATGTTTTTGTTTGATAACTTTAATATGGGTCTAACAGGAAGAACACAAAATGCAACTTGATTGAGTACTTAGATATATAATTCATACCACTTTATTTCCGATCACATGATATGGCATAATAACATAATATTTAGAGCTCCTTCAATCTAATTCATATGTACAATAAGGGTAACAATAATTACTTAAGATATTTTGAATCCAACATTTTCGACGTGTAAAGTTCTCATGATGTAGTTAAAAAGCTCTTCCGTTAAGTTGTCACATTACAGCCAGGTCCAGCGAAATAAAGGAAAGGGGCCTTGATTGACACCCAATAAATTCCATACGAAATTGACTTAACACATGAATTTCATCACATCAAAATCCTTAAAATGAGTGATCAGGCCTTATATAGTAGGTTGTAAACGGTACCATTTAATATCAATTAGCATTATTAGCAAGCAGAATTGAAATGGGTGTAATCATCTTTAACAAACGCTTCGTTGACTTATCGAGATTATTATTATAGCAGTATTATGCCAAGAGCACTCATACGGAGAGAGACTGCGTTCATTCGTGACTATTCGTGAGTATTAAAACTATTTATATGATTTTGTCATATTTAGACATTTATGGCGAATGAAATTCGTGGTGTACTGGATATGTGGTCGTCAAAACCAAGGAAATTATTCTTATGACTAACAGAATCTTAATCTTTTTTACACTGTAAATACAGCGGCTGCTGAAAGCTAATGTCGTTATCAGAATCTGAATGTGACATGTCTGAATTTGGATGAAACCTCTGGAGCTGTTTCTACTATTTCGAAATGTTTGTCTTTGCCTCTTTTATCGTTTTCGAATCTCTTTTTTATTATATTATTCTCATTTATAAGAAAAAGTATACGTATAGACATGCTATATTGAAGAAAACAATTGATCTTTCTTCAAGATCTTACTCTTCCCTTCATGGAAAATGTTGACGAGCTACTGTAGCTACAATTGCATTACAACTGCACAGTGAGAGAACTTCCAAAAATGAATTTGGGGTCATATGAGAATCTTAACATTTATAGCTTTCGTTGATCCTATTTGATTCAAGCATACGTTTTGTTGCTCGAATTGACAATGTTTGACAAATAAATAAAGCTTTTTTTAGCGAAACTCATTTTTTAAAGTTTGTAATTTCATTCACGAAGCAATCCCACAGTTTCAGCCAAAAATGATGTACAAATGTCTTTCACCTTTCATCAACTGCAACATCAAATAAGAATAATGAATAAAATCAGAGAATGTTATGCCAGCGTTAATATCTTGGGCAGATTTCCCCATATTCATTCCCTTGAGTTCATTTGAGTCAACCGAATATTAAGAAGCAAAAAAACTATGAGGAAATGTTGGATAATATATGACATTACTGCTGTAAAATATTTACAACAGTAACAAAAACGCAGAAAGAAAACTCAGAAGGAGCGCATTCTACAAGCTCCCTTTTCACCGTTTGGCTTTTTCAGCGTAAATTGGATGTTAGCAGACATGTCTACAGGTCAGACAAAGAGTTAGTGAAAGCCTGGGATTCCAGGAAGTCGGATGTGTTGTTGCGTGAATAGACCTTGTGATGTGAGTGATGATGCTTTGTGTTTAAGTTTCAGTTGTAAAAAAATAATATCTGGTCATTTGAGTTGTACTGGGATTACAACACAACTTTCGAGTTCAATATAAATATTATATGTAGTTCGTAAGCAAGAAACTACAACAATGATGTTCTGAGTTGAATGCTCGGTTTCGTGGGAACATGTCCAGTCCACCGTCTTGAACAGGGCCAAATACATGACATACTCGCACATCCTATTCTTTGCAACAAGATTCCCCTCCGTTTTTCTTTAGAATTTTATGTGTTATTCTTTGGAGGGTTCAATCCTATATCCGATGGTGCTATCACGATGTCAGTATCAGATCAGCTTAGCCGCTTTCTCTTCACATCGAATGTTCGACTGTAGCTTGTATTCTTCATGTATCATTTTTTGTATTTTGGTTTGGAATTTGTAAGTTGAAAGAAGTTCATTTTCTGGTTCCGTTCCATATTTTTCATTTTTACTGGCCTGGTTGAAGTGGAATAACAATACCAACCTAACATACCAAGAATGTTCCCACCATTGTTGCTTTGAACAGGAGTTGTTTCTGCTATTTGCTCTTTCATTTTTGTTAATTCAACCGAACACTATACAGCAGGTCCTTTTTCAGACATTACATCATTGCATGTACCCTGTATAAAACCTCTCAACAATTCCTTCACCTTTTTGTTGAATTTTGTGCTTACTGAAGCTCCTTCTTCCCCTTTCAATTCAATACCTATCTGCCATCGTGTAAACCACAAGAGATCCTACATGAGAGCAGAAATGATGCCGATTGCTATTGACGGATATGAATTAATAATAAAATCCGCTTCGGAAAGACTAAGTACGTCATTGATACTAAAGACTCGTATGTCAACCACGCTAAGCTGCTATCATGTAGCCTAAATAGACAGATTATGATATACGAATATACGAATTTTGCAAATATTTGGTAATATGATAAAATGTAAGCCTTTCCTCAATCCTATTTTGCCCACACAGAATGTATGCATAGTTCTTGAAAATTCCACTTCATGAAAAATCCCTAAATCAATACGACGGGTAATATACGTTCCATTTGTTAAGCTCTACACCAGTAATATAAACTGAATTGCATATATTCTGCAAAAAGACACCCTGCCGAGAGGGAGCGTTTCATGAAAATCGTTTTTCACCTCACTTCACATTCAGAGACAACTTCAATTCAACCAATCCCGCATTGTTCTGCACAAACAGGAGAATAGGATTATAATTTATCGTCTCAGTCGCATAAAAAAGCTCCAGTGTTTTAGTCATCTCCGTAATATGTTCTCTGATTCAATCTCAGGTTCTCCAAAACATTCATCATGCCCTTGGCAAATATTGAGTAGTAAGCTAAGACGAAGTTTTAATCTACAATTCAATACTTTCAGTTCTGTCACAGCAATTTTCCCCCATCCTTATTGTATCCAAATGAATATCAGTGTTTTCTCCAACTGGAGAGGTAGACTTGCTCCTTTCAAGTGGAGCAAGCTCGAGTGCATCAGTTGATTCTACTTTGGAGGAGAGAAGTTTTCTAGCTTCTTCTTCCGCTAAAGTTGGATCTGACACGGGAGAAAGTGGAAGGTGAACGTCAGTTGAAGTTGGATGCATTTGGTTTGGTGTGGTACATTTGGGAGATGGGGAACCAGCCAGATGAAGTCCATGTGTTGGTACAGCAGTTCCTGTTTGGGTTATTCCTCCAGCTGAATGTGTAAGCCCGGTTTGGGCTTCCATGTCTTCTCTACTTATTCCAAAGAGCTTCATCCATGCCGTGCGGAACTGAAAGAAATCAACAGTTCAGGATAATTTAATGAGTACATTATTATTAAACATTATTAAAACAAAAGGTCATTACAGCTTGACAATTTAGATGTTCCAATTCTTTGATATTAGCTAACAAGGCAGCATGCAAAAAAATGACTCACAATCGAGCTTTCTCCAGGCAAAGAGATAAATATAAATAAATAGAGTAATTGCTAAAAAATTGTTCGCAAACTTAATAACATTAAATATTAAATGTTTAATAGATAAAAAAGTTCCATTAGAAAGTTCTGACAGAAAAATTGTGTGCATGAAAAGAAATGTACATATAATGTTGTCAGCTGTCATACTAATTGTTAGAATCGAGTGTCTCTTCATTTCTCCAAAATTACAATTTACATCTCTACGATCCATATATAATTATTTACTCTGACCGAAACTGACAAAACAAATTTTCGAGCACTGATTTGACGAAATATGGCAGCATCTAACACTACTTTCTCTTTCCCCGAGTAAATGAAAAATCCTTCGAGTACAGGCAATACGGAAAATGAGTGCTTATTTATCGATCCAAGCAAAAGTAAATAAAAACGGATGACAACAAAAATCCTAGAAATCGACAAGGCCGTTCTATGGAAAAACGTCCATAAGGTTTACCACTTTAATCTTCTAAAAGGAATGATTTTAGGATCCTCCATTGTGAAACCTCTTCCAAACTTTTCTTGTAAGTTTGCACAAAAGTGCCAAAAGACGTAAGATTCATAAGAAAACCGTTCTTTTTATGTGTTTTAATCTTTCATACTTAACTCCAAAAGGAATCTGCGCTGCGTAACATTCTTTTATGCTAATACATTAATGACGGCAGCCTCGTGTGTTCCAAGGCATAAAACGTGGGAAAAGTAAATGAACAAATAATTGAAGTTTTATGTCTTGATGCGAAGAAAATATGTGCTCTTCGTTTCACTCGAATTACCATAAAAACCGAAAATGTAGAAATAAACTCGGTTCAATTTGCAAACACACGTGTAAGACGTAATATCTGCCTGCTTTTGTCAATATTTATTTATTTCCTTTTCTACAGTTAGCTTCAACGCTAGAGTTATTTCATCCATGATCATGATCAAAACTCAAGATGGCCTTGTACATTTAATGATACATCTTACCTGTGTATTGAGACCAACGTAAATAAGAGGATTATAGCAAGTAGCAGATTTAGCAAATATTGCTGGTAGTATGGATGCCAATGGTGTGATTAGTTTTCTTCCTCGTGGACCACCAAAAGCGACTATCAAAGACACCACTGCGTATGGGGACCACGCTATCATGAAGCAGGAAATCATTATAAAGACCATCGTAAGCACCCTCAGTTCCGCTCGGGATGTGGCTGTCCGACTACAAATCTGGGTCTGGGCTGTCTGTAATACCGTAGAATACATATATGTTTTAGGTGGATGTGAAGAAGTAATGAATCGAAATAATTTTTATCAATCGTAGCTTCCTCGTGGTGCACTAAATTGAATGGAATAAAAGTTGTTTGATCTTGTCATGTAGGAACTTCAAAAGGAATATTTAGCCTTCAATCGGAGTATTAATCTGTAGTACCTATTGGTAGAAAATGATGATGTAAAAGCACATGTATAGCTTCCTAAGTCTCGCTAATTGTTAGAATATCCTTCTCATCGTAACCATTGAATTTGAAAGTCTTACAAAATTATTTCAGGATGAGCTATCAGGGCTATAAGCTATCATGACATGACTACTTCTACATCAGTTATTTGAACAAATAGCTGAGGTGTATTTTACGTGAAGGAGTCATTAGTGATTCTGAATTGATTTGGTTTGTTATTTAACATGGTTTTGTTTCGGTTTGAGGATCATGGAATGTATTAGCAGACAGTTCCTATTACGATCTGAGAGTAGTTACGCACATTTCATTAATTTATAAAGACAAGTTTTCATTCAACAATACAAAATGAGCTTGCTGTAATGCTGATAATATTAGAGAACTTTCTATTGTAATCTTTGAACAGGAATAAAGTTCCAGGTTCGACTAATATAGTTTTAATTTAGACTAATAGAAGGTTGTAATAAAACTCATTACTAACATAAAGAACAGACTGGAATGAACCACAAGAAAGTTTGATGTTTTGTTGTTCTCCATAATAGTAGCTTTTTGGGTGTATTAATGGTTGAGGATACACCATGAGCTCATGGCATGTTAAGACTTTTACGACGACCATGACATGCGAAACTATTAGAAAACTTTCCATTACTTGGAAACTTGTATTACTTTCGTCTTGAGTTAAGAAGACAGACATTGACAGCTCGCTAATAACAAATTTTCGTACATAAAGAAACTGGTCAAAGTGTCTCTGAAACTTTTATGGGAGATATTAAGGTTGGACTTTTTCTGACAATGGGTATCGGAGATTGGAATTGGAACACATGTACAATGTTAATTTTCTACGCTACTAATGCTCAATTTGGGATCACTTCTTCAATTTATTCTGATCTCAACAAGGAATGACGTTCGATTAAGCTAAATTATTCGGCGTTATTTTGCATGCTCAACTTTCAATGAGGAATCGTCAGAAAATTCCTGCGTTTCCAAAAATTGAAATTTTAAGTTTAAAGTATCAAGTGTATAAAATATACAATCAAAATGCAATTTAGAAAACGATTCATCTTACTTACATAAGAAGACGTACCATTAGCCATAATTCAAGTTAAGTACTGGAAAAATCTCATGTGTTGTACAATGTAATATGGGCAATTTATTCGCTGACAAAAAGTACAAAACACAAACTTTCAGAAAAATACTTGTACGCTTCCTCTCCTTAATCCTACGTCCATACTTGCTAAATCTTTGAGAATGGAAATTGGAAAGCTGAACTCGATGAGAGTTGGTGTTACAAGTTACCTGAAAATCCAAACCTATTTGTACCTAAGAAAACTGTTTTGTGCAGGGAAGAATAAAATAAGATTAGTGTGTAAGTGTAAAGTGGGTGAAAGTGTTCTTAAAAAGTTGCGAAAAGAAATAGGACTCCATGAACTGCAATGCTATATACTACTATCACGCTCTAACATGGTATATTGCTGAAGCACCTTATATTTGTCACTCTACTTAATTCTCGAGTATTCCTGGTCTAGTAGCAACAGTAACAAGTCCCATCATAATATTTTCTAGCTTTAGCTTTCCGCTACTGGAGCCGCATTCTTTACACGGTACTTGTAACAAATTATATAGATATATGGACTCTTTTTAGCTGGTCGTGGTCGTTAGAACCTCTCTGCAAGCCTTGCTTTCTACCAGCATAAGTATCCAAGTGAAATGGAAAAAAGGTAGTTAATACTTACGGATTTGATAGTTGACACAATGCCCGCGTATGAAAAGATGATTGTAAAGAGTGGTAAAACGAGTCCAAGAACGAAGAGGAAGCAGATGTAGCTTTTCGTTGTCAGATCATCCCGTTCCCAACTCACAGAGCAGCTTTTTCAAGAAAATAAATTTGTATTCAAATATAAGTAAAAAGTTTTATCGTTGGATAAAGTTAAGTTCAAACTGAAAAGAATGTTCAAGTGTAAGTTTATCAGAAAGAAGGAAGTTTAAGCAGAGAAATTAAGAAGCATAATATATGGAGTGCGCAATCAACAGTTTATCAAAATAAAATCCGAAACGCACAACAAAGTATGCTATATGCTTCACCCATCAAGACTTTCTTTTGCTGGTATATTAAACAGGAGAATTCGATACAGTAACGGATTAAGTGCCGTTGGGAATTTGGTATAATATATCAAACTCTCTTGAATAATACAACCAAGTAACTGTAAAGATCAAATCTGAGTCTGAGTGAGTGGTACATTTTTATTCATCTTGCTAAACTTTCTATTCCAAGTTCTGTTTACACAACCATTCGCAAAAACCCTTTGAAACAACGTATACATTTCAGGGAAAGAGATAAGGACTTGCAAAGGAAAGATTGCTGGGGAAGAAAAACTCATCATCAAAATAAATAATATTTTATTACAACAGATTTCGAGAAATGTATCCTCCAGGTCAAAAAAAATTGCATTATTATACAAAAAGTTTCGTGTGTACAAAAATGTACAACATAATAAGCTTTTTGGTTAAACTGTTAGAAAAACAAGTAAGAATGCTAAATTTCTACCTTATGTAAGGACCTTCCGGGCCATACGATGCCCAGCCAAACAGGGGAGGCAATGTGATTGTTAGTGAATAGAACCAAATGAGACTGACAATTCCCAAGGAGTGTTGCAGTCTCAAGTCGGCTGCACGAAACGGTCTAGCAATCATTAGGTACCTCTCGAATGCCAAAACCATCATCGTTGTAATGCTCGTAATACCTTTACAGATAGAAAGAGAGAAGAGAGAAAGTAATTATTTCCAGATGTTTTGGTTTCATAAGTCTGCTAAGCAAACCAAGCCAAAATGAAGTAATAAACTAATTGTAGACAAGTATTGCTTGTATTGTATATTTACATAACGCTCATACAGCAAAGAGTTCATAATTTGGGCATAAGTAGTTCATGGAAAGCTCGTCTGTTGGTAAGTACTTATTAGAAACGTGAATTTGTATGCAATCTACTGCCAATTCTAATTGCATTATGAGAGGTGTCTTGAAAAGCTTTTTGAATGTAACGATAATTAATTGTTGAAGCTTGGAATAAGTGTATGGAAAATTTACGGAACGAATTAAGCCCTTTTCGTCTGTCAACAGGTTTCTAATCTGTGAATTTAAAGTAGATCGTTCATATATAGTCTAACGTTTATATATTCAGAAATTTCTGGAACAGAAGAGTTAGAACGTGAAAACAGCTAAAAACAAGGCAGGTGAGCTGACTCTACATAGAGAATAAATATTTTCCCCTGGGTGTATTTCATATTTCGGGCCCCGAAATTGTTTGCACTTCATGAATCTGTACAAAATTAGTAAAATGAGGGATTATGAGAAAGTAATTTCTACAGTTTGTACTGTACTGCTATAAATAAATTTCATGGTGAAGTGACACATCAGTTCATCAAGGCTCAGTGAAAGATGTGCTGTGCCAAGCTCAGGTTTTAATCATCCTGATGTTATATCATTCTGTATTTGCTTCCAGTATTCTTAGTGCAGAATCTTTGTAACACCATGAATGCATTACATGCAGCTTAAAAAGGCACCCGTGTTCTCACATTTCCGACCTGCTTCTGTTACAAAATCAGCTTGTCTTTACCTCACTACTTTTGACTATAATATCACTCATCATAACTAGTTATTTGCGTTGCCTACAGCTCACATCGCATTAATTTCACGCTTGTTTTCCAACCTATTCGTGTAGAAAGCAGCTTACTGAAAACGTATATGAACAGAAGTAGAAACAGCTAAACACGTAATAATGATGCTTCTAGAGTAATAAATTATTTCTTTTCTTTCTTTATTTCGACTACGTAAATTACGTAATGTAATCGAAAAAATATATGGATCTGATGGCGAACTGTAATTCTAATGCTCATAGTGCGTAGCGTGTGCGTACCGTATATCATACTTGTATAATTGCTTGAATAGTTGGATGCTCCGTTAAATATGGATAAAGAAGTCGATCCTTGCTTTACATGCTCGCTAGTTTCATACTTGCTTTGTTTGCATCGTGAAGTTATTGCCAGAAAAACTCAAATTGACGCATTTAATTGCTTTCACCCTAAACCCATAAACTTTCACCATCAACTTGTTTTATTCATGACTTCAATTTGAAATGTTGTGTTCCTTAAGAAAACTTTTTGAACAACTTACCTCCGACAGACATTCCGAAAGCATAAATGATGCACATAGTTTCTCCAAACGGCCAATATCCGTAAATAGATGCCAAGAAAGGGAAGGGAGATCCGAAGAAAGCGGTTATGAAATCTGCTGTAGATAGGTTGACCAAAAACATGTTCATCGGAGTTCGCAGCTGCAATATCCATTAATTAGGAAACAGATGTTACATAAATATGAGAAGAAACTACACAATTTGTATTTCTTAATGCTGCTTACATACAGTTTGGAAGCGTCGTTATAATTGTTTTGTGTTCCAAGTTATAACGCTATATCAATATACTATAACCTTAAAGTAGGGGTGAAATCATTTCACGAAATATGTTTGTATGATCACGAATGGTATTTTGTACGAATATCTTGTTTCTTTGGGGTGTACGACTTGTAGAAACCTGGTTTAAGTTGGGTCAGTGCACATTAATTATTATGTGTGAATTTACATTTCAGTACATCTAGCAATAACACGATGTTATTTTGGATTTATTCTAGGACTTTTTCATGAGGGTTTCGCCACAAGCATTTCATGCCATTTTAATTTTAATCGTAGTTGTATGTATGTAACAGTAATGAGCTTTGAGTTGCCACATTCCCAACCAACATGTTCCTGGAACGTGTACGTGTGAATGTAGACTGGTACATTTTTCTGAGTATTTGGTAAGAGTGCTTCTGAGCTTATTTAGACGAAAGAACATTACTATTTCGAGAGAATACACGATTCAGCTTATGTTGTAAAAAGAGACAGTGACTACAGGTACTTCGCATCTTTTTTGTCTTGCTCAAAAAGGTAAACCACCGACAATACTGAAAATTATACATAACCCGATTATTTTCGGTTTGCGTGTTATTAATGAACCATTTCATACCTGCTTAAACATAACACAATACAATATACACCGTCATTTAGACTGGAAGAAGATATATATTGATTTTTCTATTAGCTTCAACTCTAAAAATATTTCCCTGTTGTATCATATTTTTGGGTCAACTTGCAACAAAAGAGCTCTTTCGCACGGCAGATACGTGTAATTTGATTGGGCTGGTGTAGTTAATGTCATTTATTACAAGTTACTCCATGTGTAAAATTAAATATGAAAACTCTGCTCTAGTTCAGACTGCTAGAAATAATGTTCAAAAGTACTAATCGCACACTAGTTACGAATATCAAACTCTAACCGGAAAGGTATAGATATATGTATCATATATATGATAGCGACCCTGTATTGTATATTATTGTAGGATGTATTAAATTCTACGTCTGTTTCTGAACTCATAAGTCAAGGGTACTTATGTAGAAAGGTTTCATCATCAGTTGAACGTATTCATTCATATTAAAACTCATCTTGAAATTCCTCTAATAACTACTTATGTAGTAGACAGATTCCCAAATTGAATAACCAAATTGTATGCTCATGTTACTTTTGAAGATTAAATTGAAGCCCTCCATAAAGCTCAACCGTTTGATCAATGAAATGTCACGAGGCATTATTTAAGTAGACCTGCTTTGCTTGTAGTTAATATGTCACTGAAATTCGTTTCATCCCATTATTCTGTCAAAGATCTTGTAAAACTCTAGTACATTTCCTACGCCCATCTGGACAGATAGAACTTCGTACAAAGCTGTTCTCTGCACACATGTTAACTTCTGTTGTCATCTGCACGGTAAGTATGATAGATAAGAAACACGAGTTTCCTTTTTACTACAAAATAATTGAAAACTATGTGGAAGTATGCGTATTTAAAAGGGGAACTTTACAATCTACTGCAGCTGAAATATGTTGGGAAGGCCTTTTAAAATATTCAGGTGCACATGTCGCACCCATTTCAAGACGACAGCGTGATCACATCCATCATTTTATTAGTCTACATGAAATATTAATAAACTCCTTTGCTCTATAAGATTTAGTGAATGTACTTTAAAATTACAAAGGCTTCTCTGAAGAAGACAATTTTCTATATGTGACATCGTAATTCTGGCATTGCTTATATAATATCTTGAATTCAACAGAGACTGTAATGTATACCCAAGCATCACAAAGATATTAGGTCACAACATATGTCAGGAAAAGTGAATGTGACAACACTATCTCCCTTATTAACTTGTTTCCTTTCCATTCAACTTTAATGTGACGTGGGATTTTTCTCTACCTGCTTTTCCTTGCAGACGATGTAGACAACGAGAAAGTTGCCAACGCTCCCCACCAACCAAATGAGTAGCATGCTGATGATGCACAACGCGTAACCATAGTCGGGCAGGGTGCCAAATGACTCGACTTCCACCACATTGCTACCAATTTCACTGGTCAAATTATTGTAGCTTCTGATCACTTCTGTGGTCATGTCACTGGTATCACTAGTCAAAGTCCCCACTAAAATGGGCTCTGAAGGTTTCGTAGACATATCCATCGGGATTACGTTACTCATATCGAATTTGACACCAACACCACTGACTCATATTCCGCATGGGTTGCGTTTGCATGAATGCGGCTTTCCTTAGCGGTTTGAACTGTCGCACAGATTTTCCATTGAAAAATTTAGTTTCAGCAAAAATTCTGAGTAATTGAACACTCGAAATTTGAATGGAGTGAAAATATCATGTTCAACTTGTTTGTACTAAACTTTCCAATTATACCGTACGCAAACAAGCTATATAACCATTTGCATCAGCATAAGAAAAAACACGATATTCATATATGGTTTACCATGAAGGCTCACCTCGTTACACAACTTTCACTCGTTACCCAAACTTTTCAATGGCCCACACTCCAAACTCGTACTCTAATCAGCTTTTCATGAACGTTCGTTCCTCCACAAAGTTGAAACGGCAACTAGAAGAAAAAGTAGGGAACATCTTGCTTTATATCAGAGGCCCAGTGAAAGTGAAAAGGAAAGTAAGAGCATCTTTCCCTGCTATTGGGATAGACTGTGCTTTGCTTGTGTGCTAGTTCTCTTGTCACTCCACTTGTTTAGATCCTTTTGCACTTACTATCGTTAGTAGTAGCAGTAACTCGTTACTGGACGAAACTGCTGCCTGGAATTCCATATGCTAGGCTTTGGTTTTGGTTACGTTTGAACTAGAAGAGGGACTCCACTCACTAAATAAAAAACTGACAAACTTCACAACAAAAAAGATAAAAGTCTTCTTCTTTTTACTGTCACTATACTTTCACTTTGCTCCTTCTCTTGCACGTCTCCTTGCACGTTTGTATGTATATTTAAACATAATCGTTTTTGGTGTTTGTTACCTTTTTGGGTTTATAATAATGTGTCGTCTCTTTCGACGTTTTTCATGCATTTTATATGATAAAGACGATCACAATTTGATATCTTGTATGTCAAATAATATTCAGACATTTTCAAACTTATTTCTCGAGAGATTAGTACTGTTTTTATGTGTCGAGTGTTTAGTAAACAATATTTCTTTGTTTTCGCAATACGAATAGTAATGAGACGTCTGGCGACACCATTCCTGAAACTGGTGAATTTCGTGTATTGAGATCTTTAATTCCAAATTAGACCAATTCGGGCTTGATTGAACATTAGAAGCGTAATGCTGTTCAGTTGCTCAGATTGACGCATTCATTGTCAAACCGGTAGATTACGATAATTAATTGTCTGTTAAATGTCCTATTTTCCTTAGTTTTACTCCAGTTGATTTGCTTAGGTTAGTTTGTCATTGTGGGGTTTCTGCTCTAGGATAAAGCATGTCTACCAATTGACTGTACGAGCATAATATTATAGTCCGTCACATAACTTTTATCTATCTACATTTCTACTCATCATCAGTATTGTCGATGTTTAGATGAGCCTCTGATAAAAGTTGTATGACACCGTTCTCATTAGCTGGATAAAAAGTAAGGGCTCTTGAGATTTCTGTGTGAGTGCTTTTAAGTCGATGAATGTGTTGAATGAAGGTACGTACATGTGTTTTGAGGATAATATATGCTACTTCAGTGGCTTTTGCTCTTATTGGCCTGACCTTGTTCAGAAAGACAGTTTGAAAGGTGAAAATCCGTTTTTCATTCAGAAACTGAGACCACTCTTTCAACTATCTAAAGAAGATTATAGCTGCTGCAACTAAAATCCAAGAGCCAGTTGAACAGGTAAAAGTTTTTTAATGAATAGATTCAGAATCCGTGCTCAAGGGACTATACATTCAACCAATTGAAATTAGTGGTACACCACATAAACTTTCATGGACATTCTCTGGATTCTCAGTCTTCAAGTGAACTGTTCAGTGAACCCCCTGCAGCAGCTACACCAAATTAATTAGTCTTTTGTATCTACACGTGTCTTGGGAATTTCAAGAGGTTATTGTGTCATGATGAGCAAGAAACTTTCTTGTGAAAACATATTTTATTATGCAAGTTCTTTCAAATGGAAAGAGTCAAGAATATAGAATTCTCATTTGAAAATGAACCATAATTAGCCCCACAAACTTGTGGCCATATTCAACTTGAGTGCATTATCTGCTTTGATTTTCAGTAGTCTCGAGTTTTCTGTGGGTTCAGAGTTCAGACTTTATTCTGTCAAAGGTTTTGTAGTCCTTTGAAAATAACTGGATTGGAAAGAAACAAAATTATATACCTTAAATATAAATACAAGTTGATAACCTATACCGTAATTACATACAGCTTATTATTATTTTCCCATTAATTATTATTCAAACAAATATAGATCTTTTCCCAGCGATATTTTCTTAAAACCCAAATTAATTAAGAATATAATTTACTACTACCATCTAAAAAAACAAATGATGTGACTAGAGAATTGTAACTACAAGTTTCTTAACATAGTTTCATTATATATGTATGCCTAAATTCTCATATTTCCGGTGTCTTCTTTTCTACATGAGTAAATAGCATCATTATCAGCTTCAATACGCTTATGTTTCATAATGTCATGACTGTATGCTTGTTCCTGATCCGGACTCAAGTTCCGGGGCAACTTGAGCTCATGCCAAAAACTAAGTCTGGAATGAAAGGGCTCATCGATCATTTCCGGACGGTTAGAGTTAATGTGTAAATACTTTGGAATTGGAGAAGTGGATGAAACTTTGTTTGTCGTCGAGTTTCCGTCACCTACAGCCAAGTTCACTTTGTCCCAAGTGACGCCGTCGAGTTGATCTGGTTTTCTGTTAAAACAAGAAAAGTTAGAATCAATGAGGTTCTTTTAAAAAATCACTCAGTTCTCAGATACAGAATTATTACATTACCCATTTCTAGCGAAACTTGTCCAGACTTTAATCAGTTTCTTAGAAAATTCATATTGAGGGTGACCTGGTTTGATATCCATAACGGTTGTTGGTACTACCGTTACGAACATCATCATCTCATCGGCATGACACGAGCCTAAAAGTAGAAAATACGATTAGCACTTTGACAAATGACAATAATGGAATAAAGCAGGATAAAAATCGCATTACAGATGCTAACATGTGGTTTTCAATGTGATAAATATAATTTGCGTGGGCATCGAGGTGTCGATGGTTGGCAGTTACAAATAAAATTATGAGCTTTATGCCATTTTCTGAATTCAATTCTGCTGTTGTACTTGGAAAGTAGCTATATAAGAATGCAGAGAACTGTAAAGTTATTATCGGGTTGTCTTACCAAAGTCTTGAATTTTCAAATTGAGAAACTTGTAAATGCGCCTTTTCACAACGTCAGCAGCCATTTGCAAAAATCTTGGCAACCAACTGTCATCCGATATGGTTGAAAGAAAATGTCCAACAGAGTCTTCCACTTTTTCAGTAAAGTAGTAGAGGTAGGTAGGAGCTCCAGTCAATTTAGCGTGGAGTAGCGCCGCATCTCTAGCTGGCATTGCGAAAAACCGATCTCCAATCAGAGTTGTCAGTGGTTCGTAATCAGAAATGGTAATTTCCTTTTTTTCTTCCCCAAAATGATAAGCTCGCACTTTGTCAAATGTCTGAGAATCATTTTGAAATAGGAGAAAGGCTGAAGATGCCACATTCTCCCAGTCTGTGTTTAACCGATTTAGGAATGACGGTGCTCCAACAAACCCTGTCGAAACACAAAACATGTACACGTGTATTCAAATGTGATAATGACATTTTGATTGGAGAATTTCACAACATTTTTGAAGACTTTAACAGAGAGTATATCTCGGAAGTTGTACTGAGCATGAATGTATGTAGCCCAGGATTTTTATCTTTTCATTTCCTGTGGCTGTCAACATGCAAATTTTAAAGGGAAAAGAAGTAGAAAAACTGAGCAATTTTATATGCGCTGTTTTCAATTTACGTACATATTCTGTTGATTACTATGATATTAGAGCGAATTTCCTATTCATTAAATTATTAACTTGACTCACATGCAGATCGATAGCATCCTTCATGAGAGTTTACTCCAGAGATGTATGGCACAGGATGGGTTCTTCCTTCTGCAGCCAGCTTGTACGGGTAGTCTGTAAGAAAAGCCGTTGCTTTAAGTTCCGGTGAAGTAACGTTTTCCACTGATGGCCCGAACATGTCTTGTGGATCAATGAAAATATCCTATGGATAAAGAATTAATCATTATCATCGTCTATTATTTCAGGTACCTACTTCCCGTGTTTCGTAAATGAACACAGATCAATATCAAATTATTCATTCCTCTGTCCATACAACTACATAGATTTCTATCTTGGCAAACAAGAATCCTTGCAGCGTATTGATTCAATTTACTTGTATTTTGCTAAGAGGAAAACGTAACCAAAAACTGTGAGAAAATACGAATATTGAAACGACCTAGTCGCATGACTTGGCTGTCTGAAGTCATTAAATGTACCAGTTAATAATGACTTGTGTCATATTTAATTTCCGGAATGTTTTACTTGCTTTTCCTTGATATGATGTGGTAAAATTCTCAGAATGAGATAGTTAATTGGATGGTTATATAATATCATAAATATACTCAAGTCACTTTGAATTTCTACTCACCAAAAGTTTTTCTTGAGGTTGAATTAATTCCCATGGGTCAAGAGAAACAAGACATTCCACAAGTTGTTCCGAATTATTTGTTGGACATCCTAATTGATTTCCCAAGCGAACAGCCTGCTCACGTGGATTTCTCGTAAAAGCCCACGGACAGAAACTGGAGCCGGAATTCGAAATCGCTGCCTGGAAATATCCTTTAGAAAATTGGCAGAACCAAAGAATTTATAAACCATATTGCACAATATTTTGCAAGCACATTCCAAATATTTCATTACCTTTGGACTGAGGGTTTAACATGTGCAAATGCGACACTTACTGCTCAGCCAGACTCCCCCATAAACTGACCGACTAAAATTAAAAATAAATTAAAATTAATTCAAATAAACTCTACATAATGCAAACCCCAACCCCTCACTACATGCGTTTCATTATAAAATTACTAACATGTGCATTATTCATTTAAAATACATGATAAAAGAAATCATTTTTGCGATCCCCGTTAATGGCACTCTCGACTGAGCACATAGAACGCCGTTTATTCAAATATTCCGAATGCGATATTTCGTAACGTGTACACGATCAAAAATGTACAGAGAGCATCCAGACCGAAACGAATTCATTCTGGTTGGAGAGTAGAGTTGGCATTGCAGTGAAGATTAAAAAATATTATTTTGAAAAGCAAAGGGGTGTAGTTAGTGAAGTTAACAGTTTTAAATAGTACTGGGGACGGTTAAATCTTATTAGGTGAAATTATCAAGAAGAGATAAGTTATTGAACAGTGTAGTGTTCTCGTGGACATTATGTCGAGGAAACGTAAACGTGAGAAGTTGAAGGAGGATGACTTGGAGGAGGGTGGTGACAAGTACTTGGAATACGACTTTGCAGCGACACCTCAGAAGAAATCGAAATTCAACGATCAACAGTCGAGTACTCGAAAAAGGAGGAAAATTGTCAAGTCGGAAGACGATGAAGAACTACTTGGACTAGATGGTCACCAGTTATTGCTTCTGAGCTCCATCCAAGAATGTCAAATCACCAAGAAAGGGGATGAGGTCAACTCAAGTTACCACTAGAAAGCAATCTAAAGCGTCAGCAACGGTGACAAGTGAAAGTGACGCCATGCTGATTCCTGAGCAAGCACTTGTGCCGAGAAATGTTGGCGTCTTGGAAGAGGTAGACGAAAGTGATCAGTATTCTGATGAAGACTTTGATGAACCCCCACCAACAAAATCTATAGCGACTAAAAGGAAGACGAGACCTCGACCAGGGAGGAAACCTGCAAGGAGGGGGATTACTGGTACCAGAAGGAAAAGTAATCCATCGAATTACAAAGATGGAAAGTGTATCGTGGTAATAGCCCCAGGTCGGGTCTGCAATAAGCTAGTGAACTCAAACGTCGTCAGACACGAAAGAACCAATGCATACGAAGCTACCATGTCGCGACCGCGGATGCAAAGAGAGGTTTCTTCATAAAGAACTGGAGGAGGTGCATCATGAAAAAAACCATCAAAAGTCTTTCTCCTGCAAAAATCGACCGTTTGGGTGTAAGAAAGCTTACAAGTTGAAGACCGTCACGTTGGAGCATGAGAAAACGTGCACTTTGACAGCTGAAGCTGCTGCGGCTGGCATAAAACCGGTGTATGAAGTCCACGTTAAGCATGCTCAAAATTACGATAAGGATGGAACGTGTACACGATGCGGAAGAAAGGTTAGCATGAAGAAACGTAAAGCCCACGAGGAGTCATATCATACTAAAGTCAAATGTCAAGACCTTGACTGCACTGAAACCTTCGATAACAGGGATGACATGGAAAAGCATTACAAAGATGTTCATAAGGTGCTTTTTCCCTGCAAGAACAAACCTCGAGGCTGTAAACTCGTGTACTCGTCCGAGATTCAACAACTGGAGCACGAAAAATGTTGTACCAAGACGGCACTTCCAAACAATTCTGCAGCCACTACGACTAAAACGAGTTCTCGGAGAATTATGACACCACCGATTCAAAAGATGAAAGCAGAACCAACAAGAAGTACACCTGCCAATTATAGAGATGATGGTGTATGTATCGTGGAAATTGCACCCAACCGAAAGTGTGGTAAATGGGTTCCTTCTCATCATCGTACAAGACATGAAACACATGACCATCTGGAACAGAAATGTCGAGTCCTCGATTGCAACGAAACCTTCGCACACAAGCAGCTCGAGCAAGATCACTTTGATACTGTCCATAAAAAGAACTTCACGTGCAAAAACCGTAAGCATGGATGTATAACTGCGCACAAGTCCTTGGAAGCGAAATTAGAACATGAGAAAAATTGCGATCCCACCAAAAGGCCTTACAAATGCGAATTAAAAGATTGTCCGAGAAAGTACTTCAGTAAAGGACCACTCCTACTGCATCTCTATCATGTCCATAATATGGACTATCTTGCAGCGAGAGGTAAACACTTATACAAGTACTTGGTTTTGTTTTTGAAAAATTCATAACGGATTTTGTGACGCATGATTTGATTTTCTTTTAATAGAGTACGTGGACACGAGATATAAGTCTGATGACGGTGAGGAGGAAGAAGATGATGACTATGACAATGAGGATGAGGATGAACTTCCTACAGGAATAAGCAATGCAGCAGCAATAGCTGTACCCGTGGATCCCTTAACGAATACACCTTATCAGGTTCATATTGATCCATTTATATAAAATTTATGTAATGTATTCATTTCATGGTCATGCTCATAATTACTTTACTCTTGTTTTTGTAGTGCTTCCACTTTGGAGTCCCAAAATGGCCCTTCCAAATTTTGGATTATGATCTGTTCAAGATTTGTTACCACAATGGTCTCCGGGTACCCGTAATCACCTACCAAATACTGTTTCCATCTTTGTATAAGGAGAACCACAAGAAAAGGATGGAGAAAGCAGAGCGTCCAAATTACTTCCGTATTGATCAGAAGGTGGAAAAGGTTAATCAACGTAATTCAACGCATTTCAAGGACTTGTCAATACACCGAGGCCACTTGGTGCGTTTTAAAGATTACATGTACCTCCTTCTTACGGCATTCTTCACCTTCGTGGTAACGAATACCCTACCAATGTGGCCGCACTTCAATGGGAGTACGTGGATACGTGTTGAAGACGACACTGAAGATTTTGCCAAAAAACACATTGTGTCGATCGTGGTCACGGTTGGATTATTTCAAGACCCAATCAAGACAGTAGGACCGAAGGTGCTTCCATTCCCGAATAGGTTCGCGCGGATCATGTTGGGACTACATCCTCGCTCACGGAAATGGGATCTCCGTGTTTACGACGTGGAGCACAACAAACACCATAACTCCAAACCTTTGAACGAGCTACTCGGAAACCTGCACGAAATTGAAGCTCAACTTAACACGCGACTCTTCCCTGATCTAACACCGGAGCAACTTGGGAAAGTACAACAACGTAAGCAGCGCGACCGCGATTCAGCCCAGTTCCATCATCAAGACAATGTCATTCCAGTTTCATAATTTTTTAAATGTTGTAATTGTCATGTACATGGTTAGGTGGGAAAAAGTTTGTTGATGTTTTTAATGCGCTACATTAAAAGTATAAATTGATAATGTGTAAATTTAGGCGGATTAACTTATATTAATGATTAAATTAAAAAACCCTATTAAACCAATGAGTGGGGAAAATCACTTCAAAGCTTAGCAGTAGGAGACTCCGCTTATTGCATATATTTAAGGTATCCGTTAAAAGTATAAGTATATTCAATTCATTTTACTTACTGAAGGGTCACCTCCAAAATCACGAAAACGCTTTACAATTTAAGGGCTTCGCAGCTTATCTTCAGACCCGCATGTTTCGCTACCAACATCATCGCCAGTGTTTCAAAAATCTAAAACAAATTTTGCCCATTAAATTTTATTACATATGTTAGAAGCTTTGTCTGCGGCGACAATGAAGATGAAAGATGAAGAGTTATAAAATGCCTATAAAACCCATGTTTAACGGAGTGGAGTACCGTCAGTACATTATGATGCTAACATATCAGTGTTCGAGTGGCAATAAATGCATGGACTGCAATTGGGCCGGCATTATTGGCATTTGACTGACTAAAATAAGGAACTTATGTCGGCCAATACCGACAATAAGTGTCAATAATTACTTCAAAATTAAATTTTTAAAAATAGAGCTTATATCTATTGTTTTCATGCTTCCGTAGCTACACGTAGACTGAGGCATTTAACTCAAGAGTGTGAGCATTTTAAAAAGCTTGTAAATTGTACAATTCTCATTATAGGAGAAAATTATTGTTGCCTATTCATTGGACATACACGGTACAAAAACCAGTGTAGTTTTATGATGGGAAATAGTCCCAAAATAAGAACCAGTCAATATTGTCAATATTTCAATTATAACCAGTCGAGTGCAAAATACAATATTGCCGGCAAATTGCCGATAACACTGCAACAGATAAACAAAGGTGGGAAGCTACATGAAATACATACCTAGAATGCCCAATCTGTAATTGACCGTTACAAAAACTACATCTTCGTCCATGATGTATCGCCCACTATACAATTCTCCAGATCCCCCGAGCATAAATATGCCTAGGGTTTAAAGCATCCAAATATATTCAAACTTTCCAGGTATATAGTTACTACATCTTTATTTATATTGTTTTTTTCTACCTCCATGCAAAAAGACGAGCACAGGAAGCAGTTTTTTAGCAGGCTGGGCTGGATTCTGTCGTCATATCAGACGATTTCAGAGAGATCAAAAAATTTCAAATACATTTATACATATTAATAATGGCAAACATAATGAGCACGAGCAGCTACTTTTAGTGAGTGATCAGTAAATATTTTTCATGTATTGCTTCTTGCCTGTATAGATATTTTATTCCTATATAAATATAATAAAAATTATATAAATTATATATTATATATTATTATAATAATTATAATTTATAATATAATTTTGCCAACCCGAGGCATGATTCAACCCCACGAAAATGTTTGAACACAAGGTCATATTGTAAGCAATTTGGTGTCATTTGCGTTGCATCCTTCACACCTTCCCATGGTTCCACTGGAACTGGAGGCTGTAATAATTTGGTGTTACAAAAGTTATTACGGT
This sequence comes from Orchesella cincta, assembly GCA_001718145.1. Lineage (NCBI taxonomy): Eukaryota > Metazoa > Arthropoda > Collembola > Entomobryomorpha > Orchesellidae > Orchesella > Orchesella cincta. The sequence continues at coordinate 52,830 of LJIJ01000304.1, read as the reverse complement.
TTCATACATTTTTACTGCTCTGTGAAAAGGTGCAAATGGCTTATTATTTCTAGAATTGGAGAGGATTTGCATTTTCAAAGGGTCTAGGCTCTGGAATCATGCAAATTTCAACTAGCGAGTCCGAATTGAATATGCTTTGCTTGAAGTATCATCACATATTACATGCAAATTGAAAACTAAATGTTGATCGATGCACAAATGTCTTGTTTTTATTTACTTGAAATCGCAACGGACCCACTGGAGGTTTTGCGAACGGGATGTTGTTAAATTGGTAAAACTTTCTTCCATCTCTAGAAGTGTCAGCAAAGCCCTGGAGTCTCCCGTACGACGTTTGAACATAGACAAGTTCCGTGAAGTAGTTATTGAGGTAGCAATACACAAGTGTGGAGAGAAGAAACGGAAGGAATGCACAAAAGTAGTAGACATACACTTGACGGAGATATTTAATCATGTTGAGTGAATTTACATGTAGCTCCTGCTACGGTAGATAACTCCGAAAGACTGGATATCATTCACCTACTACACCAGGTGAGGTGAGGTGTGAAGTTTACTTGTATTTTTAATCCAACATTCAATGTAATTTATGATGGAACATCACCAAACTACCCCACTACGGAACTGGACTGGGTCACTGGAAAAACATAGGGGCACACAAAGACAGTCCAAGCAACACCCACTTAATGACTTGACCTGAATTTGAACCTCTGTTTCAAATCAGACCAGAGGTATTGTTGCCACTGTTAATGCAACTCACAACTAATTTCCACCAGCAAAGTGGTCGCTGCTGCTTGCATACTTAATTCGCAACTCACATGTGCACTGAATGATGAACATGTTGCACAAAGAACACAAAATGTGCAATGTTAGGTATGAATCAACTGTTGATACTACTGATGAAAGACGTTTTAGGGCCGGCTAACTACATCTCCCAAACTGTGCAAGCAACTGATTGTTTGTGAGTTGCAGACTGTTACATAAAATATATATGCATCCTACATGGTGTACTTTCATGATACAACCTAACAACAACTTTAACATGCGCTGTCTTTAATATGTGTGTGCTGTTTCATTAACGTGCTCAAGTCGAGCCCATCCAGAGTCCAGCAATTATTCATTCATCATGTAAATACTTACAGCTTAGACAATATTGCTCCTTCAGTGCTCACAAATAATATACATATATGCATGTTTGTGTTATCTTATTGATGTCCAATAATTTGATGGATACACACGATACAGTATTTACGTTGTAATGTTAGTAATGAGGACGAGAAGATGATTGATCATTTGAGTATATTTTATAACCAGCACAAATCGATGTTTAATAGCCAACCTCAGCTTCCATATATTCCATATTATATGCACAAAGAACTTATATATCAGTCTAGGGCTATGCATGTTTATAGTATTTCATATACAAAGCGGACAATGTATCAAAGTCAGAACAAAGATTTTTGTGGTCAGCAAATCTACATGTACATGTCTAACCCAACATTTTTTGTATGACAAAGTAGGCATGATTGTTACTATTGTGGTGGCGTGCGTAAGTACGCTGTTCAATTTAAGCTTTTATAGGAATTACTGAAGTTAAACACGTTTGCTGGTTTTACTTGCAATCCATTGTTGCTGCGTCTCTTGTTGAGTGAGACGTGGACGTTGTATGCATGAGATTATGAAATCAGGTTCACTACGTCAAACTAGATCTCGTTAATAACACTAATGAGTCAAGTACAAACTACAAACGGTGCATGTACCTGAAACAATGTGTGTGTATGTAAACCAGTAAGTAATATCATCCATGACCTTGTTTCGTCTTCTATCAACAAAATATAAACTTCCATAAAGAAGGAATAAACTAATCACTTCTATATAATTTTTTCCTGTAATTTCATGAGCTAAATAGGAATCCTGTCAATAATTGGACTTTTTGTTGGTTGCATGTATGTAACTATACTTATTTTTTTGTACTCAGGGTTAATAATTCATGCACGCATCTTAAAAGAGGAGATTGAGTTGTCTTGGCTTGTTGAATCATGAAGGAATGACAATAATAGTATAGCTTGCTTTTGCTGTCAGATGAAAGACGCATCATAAGAAATAATGCAGTTACAACGCAGGTTACACAAAAAACATACAAAGAAGTCACATAAGGAATCTCTACAAAATCACGTCTCGTTTGCGGCAATAAAACTGGCTAGCTCACTTCAGTTTTTGCAAGAGCACGTGGAAACACCTTGCAAACCTTGAAAGGATAGAAAATGGAAAAAATTAGTCTCATTCGTTATGAGACTTGCTTTACAGACCTTGTCTGGATCCACTAGTCAGTGACGACAGCATGTAGAATTTGCAAAAATAATTGTTACCTAAAACTATAAAAACTTGCTCCATAATATCTATACCCTTTGCTTAGGTTTATCTACATGTTTTATCTCTTTTTCTTAAAAACAGGATGTAAATATCTTGCCAACTACTATATTTTCATTTACTTGACATAAAGAAAAAATAATTGACCATCGCAAATATTCATTTAATAGGTTAGTTAAATGCTGGTTAGCTGTTAAGATTTTTAATGATAAAGACAATTTTATAAATTTTTGTTGCATCATCATTTAAACCAAAATAAGAGCATGCATGTGAATATGCAGAGGATGTGTTGTTCTTAAAAAGATGTAATTACTCGCTGAAGTTAAGCGGAACGGTGCAGAGGATTACACAGCCAAAAAAGTTGAGCACAAGGAAATTTTATGTGGAAACGTCAAAATTCTTAGCTTGAGAATGCTTTTCGCATATCATGATGAAAAACATTAAGGAATTCCCACAGGTAAATAAAAATGCGATACGACTAAATTCGAGAGTTGATCTTCTACGTTGTTGTTTTATGATGATTGAACACTGCCTCGTGTAATACCTATTCCTTGAATGCTGGCTGACTGACACAGTAGGTTTTCCAGTATGTAATGTCAAGGCTGCAGGTAAGTATGCATGAGAAACTTTTGAGATAAGCTGAAAAAAAAGATGTTATTAAACATGATGAAGATGCAACTGGTTTGCCAAAGTCGGAACAATGGCCAATGAAATAATTATCTTATTATGACTGTTATATAATAATAATGAATATTACACAATGTATATGTCAGTCTGCAAGAATCGGAAGCGTGTGCGTTTGCCTGAAAACACATCCTGATTATCATGCTCAATGTTACACTATAATTAAGTCATTAAAATATGTATTGGAATTAGAGTATTAATGAGTTTTGTTAAGATTAATGTAAAATGCTAATAAAGAGCAAGTACAGGGTTATTGTAGTAAGAAATGTAGAAGGTAAAATGGATCGAGTTTCAGCTCACGTGGACAGCATTGTCCTTTCTATTTTATAATGAGCGAACAATGAAAACACAGCGCATAGATACTTTTAATACCCGTCCGGATTTTAATTGATATTCAACCAAAATGGCGACAAAAGATAATAATGACTCATCGCTATAATCATCATAAATGTGTATATGGATTTAGAAACTTTAGTGTACAAAAATGTACATTCAGACCAGAAATCATAACTACTATTCTAAACATATGCATACCGCCAATTAACACATAATTTTGTATAGCACGCCATAGTTTGAGTATTTCAGTTTCTCTACAATAATCATTAAAACTAACTAAATTGAGCAGTTTTGGCTAAGGATAGATCTATTTGAGTAATGTATGTAGCTTGAGTCCGAGTCAGTTAGTTCTCGGGAAGATTTAGGTCAGTCCAAAAATTCAGTCTTTTGGTGAATGGCTCATCAATCATTGCAGGCACATTTCCCAAACGAAGGTACTGCAACGGTGTGCTTGTTTTATTAGTCTTTTTATCAAACTTGAGTGGATCCCATGATACACCAGCAAAATCATTCGGTTTCCTATGAAAATTCATACATTCAATCATCTATATTTTCAGTCATAACAATATGAGTTTTGGAATAATGACAAACCCAGCTTTCGCAAAGCTGACCCACAGCTTAACCATTTCCCTTGAAAACGGATAGCGTGAAGAATGTTCATTGATAGTAAGGAGTGGGTTGAGATTAAACAGACTTTGCATTTCATCCGAGTGACATACACCTGCAAATATTTATGACAGCAATTTAATGCTACCCCATGAATGTGTCTGAGTCGCTTAGACATATAACTTGAGTATTTACCATAGTCGTTCACTTCCCATTTCAAGACATGTCGTAACAGCATCAGTTTGACGTATCCAAATAACACCTCAAAATCCACTGGAATCCGACCTGGAGTATTTTCCAAAATGTAGCCGTAACTTATATCCTGTTTGTAAGTAAAGTAGTACAAATAAACTGGAGCATATTGTGCATGAAAGGTTGCAGCATCTTTCACACATCCAGTAAAGTATCGATCCGAGTAGAGATTCGTCATGCTTTCCAAATCCCCCATCCCAATTTTTTTACTTCCTTTCACTTCATTTCCGGATTTACCAACGGCTGCAGTAGATCCAAAATAGTACTTTCTGATTTTCTCCGATAATGAAGGATCCTCGTTGTACAAGAGAAAGGTTTTGGGTGCCACTTGTGACCAATTTTCATTTAGCTCGGATAATCTATCTTCATAAGCTAGAACAACTGAGAGAAGAAAATACAGAGCATCATATATCATGTCACGTTATGTGCAATATGGAACACATCATATTGCAATACTGTCATTCAACATCATTTCTTTTAACCAAAAACGAACAGCACATTACAAAATATCGAAAATACAGTACATAAATGGACTGTTGCAGAAAACTTGCTATTCGGAGAAGTAATGCGAAGAATGTGTAATAAAAAGCATAGAAAATATGACAAATAATAACATACGTGGACTTCTGAAGCATCCTTCCTCAGAGTTTAAGCCAGCAATTAAAGGAACCTATATAAGTAATAAAAAGATTTTCCCTGTTACTCGGATGTCTTGTTGAAAAGATTAACTTTTTATTCGAGGGACCTTATTAAATTTTCCAGATTTATAGATTTTTGTTGGAGAGTCTGGAAGAAATACATTGCCTTTGGCTTTTGTTGCGTCATCTACTTGCTCTATTGATGGACCGAAAATGGCATCAATTTCATGAAATACATTCTGCAGAAAAACACATTTATATTTTTATAGTAAATAGCTTGTATTAGATATTTGGAATATTACTGGATTGCATTTTTCAACAAGGACTCACTTCAATTTCTGCATGCACACTGGCAATCTCCTCTGCGCTCTTTTTACGTAAACAACTAACAAGCTCCAATGAAGATTTGGAAGCTTCAGCAGAACAATTCAATTGACCTGCCAATCTTTTAGCTTGACTTTTGGGGTCTCTCGTATATGCCCACGGGCAAAGGCTGGATCCGCTCTGTTGTAGTGCTTTATCAAAAAGTCCCTTCGACATTGTCACCTCCAAAATCTTTTATGGCACTTTTTATCCACTGCAACGCAAGGTTTTGGTCTTTTAGACCTTGATTTCCGGTGACCACACCATCTCCCGTGTTCAAAAACCCTGAATTTTTCAGAAATTCAAAAATAGGTTCAGAAACTACAAGCCACTAATTTTTGTGGTCATAATGTGGTTTTTACCCACCTAATGAATTCAGACGATAGTTTACAGTGACTAGTACAACGTCTTCTTGCAGGAGGTAGTCCGGGCCGTAGATATTATTGCCTCCATACATAAAATGGCCACCATGAAACCTTCAGTTAAGTATAGAAACATGCTCATGTTAATGATCTGAGCTTGTAACGTCTGCAAATCACTCAATTTTTGCTGCAACCAACTTACCAAACCATAACGGGAAGCAATGGCTTGCTTTTGTCCACCTATTCAATGGAAATTTCAAAGTCATTGTATGGCAATGATTAAATTCATTATGTTTCACACAATAAACTCACATTTGGAGTGTAGATCGATAACTGAAGGCAATCCTCTACTCCCTCCATACGCCTCCACAGCGGATCCCACTGCGAGCATAATCTAATTGCCTTTGTTGCATCGAAAACTTCCTCTTCCCATTTGCCGAAAGGTACTGGTGGCTGATAGTTTACAAGGGATACATGAATAAGCACTTGCGCAAATTGACATAAAATGTTGCTTTCGAATTTAAAAAAAAACTTTAACCACCTCAAATCTGAGATCCCCAATTGGAGGTTTTCCATACGGGATGGAGGTAAAGGAATATACCTGCCTTCCTCCACGAATCGGTTGGATTTTACCTTTCAGCGTTCCATACTTTGTGTCAAGGTACACCGGTTCTCCAAAGTAGACGAAAAATTCGTTCAAATAAAAGTATGCAATTAGGGCAACAACTGCCACCAGAATGTATTGAACTAAACCTCGCAACATCTCCGGTTTCGAATGTTAACTTGGCTTTTTAATAATTTAGAAAATTAAAAGTTTGCCTTTCGACTGAGCAGTGTAAGTAGATGTGACAAGAAGGAACAAGGCAATAAGGATATATTCAAACATTGGGATTTGACAGCATCTTTCCTTATTCCATTTCCCAACGCGAAATGATCATCTCATCAGTATGGTCCCATACTATGGGATCTTGTGGGGTTTGTATTTGATTTCACAGCGGATATATTTTGGATATCCATGCGTATGTGATTGACTAAAGCCATGAACGTTATATGGACAAACCTTATAATCCAATCCATGATAAATACATCTACACAGTTTACATGCATGAGAATTCACGTCTTGTTTCAATGAGTGAAGCCACAACACAAGACACAAGGACATCTTCACAGAGCAGTATTATCATTTTGCGAAGTGCTGGTGTTGATGCTGAGATTGGAAAAGCGATCACGTGTTATGCCTCATTTTTCTCATGCAGATGTAAATCTCAAACCACACTATTTCATATGTATGGGTACACAAAACCATATTAATGTGTGACTTCAAACGAAATTTAGAAGGAATCGCTTCGCTCCGCATTGAACTTTAGTTTTTAAATTCTTTATTTTTTACTCATCAAGATTTTGCTGCATTCACAATGAACTGAATAAGTAATTCCATGAATCGTTTAATTATAGATTCTGAATTTTACGTGCTGTTGTTAGTAGAGTTTTTGTTTCAGGCTTGTCTTATCCCTGTCTTGTCTACTAGGATAGGTTTTCGGCAATCGCTCCGTGACTTCATCTGCGAAAAGTTTTCCAAACTCTACACACCGGGCTAGTTGATGTCGCAGTTTATCTAATGCCAAAACATCGAGGTTACAACCGGATTTATTTAATGCACACAATTCTGACTTTTGGAAAAGCTTTTCTGTACCTATTCTAGCCCTGGCTCTTACATCATCACCCGTACCACAAGTTTCGCTGTTTACGGTAGCGAGTTTGGTTTCTTCTGCTTTAGACATTCCAAACACCTCTTTGATTAAATTCTGCAGCCCTGACTCGTCAATATCTTCTCCGGTCATATTATACATCTGTAACATCCGAATTTGCATGAAATATGAAGGGAAATAGGAACCGTGATAAAAGTGGTATTCAAGCATATATCCTTTTTCAACTCACCTCATAAATTCTTTCCTCTACGACCTCGATCCGTACCTCTTGTTATTGCATAGCAGGGAAGCCAATACAAGATAAGGTCGAACATCTAAACTATCTTCACCATTCTGTTTAAAAGGAAATTATAATTTATAATTCTTATAATTTGGGCAATGTAAAGAGTAATTTGAAAATAAGGAAAGGACCTTGGTAAAACTGTTGAAAACATCCCTCACTTTGGGTATTGAGGAAATTTCCGAGCCCATATTGTAAAATTGTGCCTGAAACTCGACAAAATTTTTACGCCAATTCATTTGTCTCATGTAAATTGAACCTTGACCTCGAAGCAGCATAGCCGTTTCAACTCTATAGTCCAAAACTCTAAGTAAAATAATTTCATAAAAATTATATTTGAGCATATAACCAATTGCATGAATACATAGACCATTGGCTATGAAACTGCGAAATTAAAGCTTACCCAAACACCTTCTTGGCCTGATGAATAGTCTGGAGCTTATGCAGAAACTTAGTCTCATCTCGAAGCGCACTCAACAGTGTTCCATCTTCAAACTGATAGTCAGACATTGGAATACGGAGAGACCTATGACCACAAATTATGAATTAAAATTGGGTATCTCAACTTGAAGAGCTAGGAACAAATAAGCTGTACTTACTCCGACATGACGCTTCGTACGTTTTCCGCAAACAGATTTGGATCATTTTTCTCAGCTTCGCTGGGCACGTAAACGGGAAGATATTCCACTTCCACATTCACATACAATTGAGCCAGCGCATACCAAATATTTTGCTTGCTAAAAATGGTGAACAATAACTGCGTATTTTGACTACATTTTCGTGATATGAAGAAGCACCAACCAGGTTAAATTTACTTACAGGGATAACCCATCAAATGTGTAAGTGACGGCGTCAAATACGTTGGGATATCGAATGAGTACCGGCTGGACCGGAACTTGAGGGACGAACGCTCCTGGTTTGAATTTAATCAGACTAGATCGATTACCAGTTGTCCCCTCCGGATAAATGTAGATCTGGAAAACAAGACATTAATGAATCACAGCAACGTCATCTTGATACCTTTCAATTTCAACTAATAAATGATAAGCTATATTATATATTACCTGAGGCATTCCGTTTCCATTAAAAACTCCTTGAGCTCGTTGTTTCAAAGCCTCCATAACTTGTTTCCTACTCTCCTTGCTTTCCCTTGTGACGTAAACAGCTTGCGTAAATGTGACAAGGCCTGTAACGCATAGACAAAAGCTTGTAGTATTTTTTATTAGCCATATACAATATATATATATTGTATTTAATTTTTTAATGGATGCTTACGCCCAAATATAGGAACATCTTTTGTGTCCAATTTGGCCACAATGCTGGGTGAACCAAGCAGGATGACAACAAACGAATCAAAGTATGATGAGTGTGGACCCACAACGAATATCGGAGCTTCTTCTGGAGTTGCTCGTTTGCCCGTTTCCTTAATTTTCCATATGAAGCCTGAACAGAAGACAATGCTTTTCATAACCAAATGAGCAATGATCCAGCGAACGACTCTGTTAAAGAAAAGAATTATGTTTAAGGTGATACCTGGCCCCTTGTTCGGAGGTTAGAACATAATTGGGTTTGATTATTTTACCTCCTCCATTTTGAAAGTTGAGTACTTTGAGATTCTTCAAAAGTGATTCCACTCAGCCCAATCAAAACCAGGAGCTCGGCCAAGCACAGGAATGGTATCAGTAAAAGTATTTTGATTGGAAGTAAAGTAACCGTGAAAAGTCCAATCTGACCAAACAGAATAAATGACAGAATTTTGGCATAAGACATCCCATTTTTGTTTTTATTAAATATCTAAACATACCTTTATTTTATCCCATAATGTTAGTTCTACCCTGTGGTAGAAGGGATTTAGTGTCTTGATCCGCTGGGGTCTATTTTTCATTGTACTTCTTTTCCTACACTAGTGGAAGCTGCTAGTGGAGTTCAACTTGCAGGAGCAAAGCCAACTTGTGCCATACGATTGAAGACGATGGCTGTAAATAGTGAGAAAATGCTAAAGTTTCATATTCGAACAGTATTATTCATATCGTGTTCCTTTCTATTGTTTTCCATCATACAACTTACAAAATGTTTATTTTTACATTTCACACAAATGGAAGTAGTAGATGTAGAGCATTGCGTCAAATAATTTTGACTAACAATATACAATTTAAAAAATGTGTAATTTACGTGTACATTCACTATTGGCAACTTTTTGCCTTTTTTTGGTTTACAAACCTATTCGCTAGAAATGTAAAGAATGCATTCGGGGAATCGGATAGGGTAAGTAATGGTTTCTGAGAAATGTACATGCACAGTTTTTACTCTGAATTGCTTCGAATTGAACATTTTAGGTCTTAAATGATGCAAACAACTATGTGTAGGAAACCTATAGTTGATAGCGCTTTATGACTAATTGATTTGTTAAAAACAACATTTCTATGCATGACATGATAAGGAGGTGAGTGAGTTGTCTAGCATAACTCTCCAGTTAATGAATGAAACCAACTCACAGTTACTTTGAATCAATGTAATTCGACACTATGCTGAACCATGAGCTCCAACAGGAGATGATAAGCTAAACCCACCTTATCAGAAGCACATGCTCACCTCACCTTAATAAATGGGTCAGTAGCCTCCAATCTGCATTATTATCTAATCATAACTAAATCCATAGTTCATAACTCCACTGTCAACGTACTCAGTTCTCATGTTGACTATGACTTAATATTATTATGTAAATCAACCAATGATCGTCACGTCTCCTAATCCCAATGCACAAGTGATAGCTCAATTTCAGTTGTATAGTGCACATTGCACGTCAGGTTACCTTCAGCTACAGTCTACTTTTTTACAACCAACCTCCTCACTTTTTTATTTGGTGAAAACCCCAAATACATTACGCAGGTTGATTTTCTGTGTACTTATAACATAAATTATGAAATCAATACAATGCGACCTTGCTATTCATATCAATAAAATCCATGACCTAACTCACAACACAACTTTATACATTTAAATAGTATTGATTACATAAGATAAGCATTCATTTTCTCCCAGTGCAGCGGTTCCCAATTGCGGTTATCTGATTCGCAATAAATATAAATCATAACTCACATTAACTATAAATCATTCATTCATTACATTTAGCACTATCTATTTTTCAGAAAATTCAATATTAGAAACTGTTTTACTTATTTATAACACCTATCTACATGCTCCACAGCCACCTCGAGTAACATATAATCTTTGACTCCCTGAAGGTAGCATCTGCTCCCTATAATTAGCAAACATAGGCCTGCTTATACTTCTATGTAGGTAATCACGGTTGCTAAAGTATTGTACTCCTCGGCATCCACAAACACCCGCAGTCATCATTTGTGGACGGTTAGCATACATCGGATAGCATCTTCTGTATCTTGAGAGATTAGTAGTGTCCAACTTTTCAGTGCAGCAATTACTCCTCAGAACTCTTCTTGAACCTGACTTGGACGAAGCAGTGACAGGAACTGGTAGCTGTGATGGTTTCACTGAAGGTTTCGGGGGTGGCGGAGTCTTGCCCTGTTCTTGCCAAGGATCCTGTTCATTTGGGGACGGCCCAACTTCTCGAAGCATTCGACGTCTTTCCAAGGAATATATTACATACGCGATAACCCCGAGGAGGAGAAGTATTAAAACGTATATGAAGCTAAAGTCAACACAATCATATTCTGATGAGAGAAAGCTCGGCCTTCCTGCTTCGAGTTCTTTCCAAGCAAGCCAAAATATATAGTAGGCTAATGCTGCCCCATGAATTATGTGGTATATCAACTTGAATTCTTTCTGCAATGAGATTGTATCAAATTATTATATCAACTCAAATTCCATCGTTAGCTCAGTTGTGAATGTGAATATTAATTATGATAATAACATGTGGTTAACAAGCTCACACAAGAGCAGACAGATTTAGGAGCCGGGGGAAAGCAACAACATTTGCAACAAAGATAGCAAAAGCAGACCAAAATGAAGTTGGCAAAGTACACTAACGTTGCGCAAAATGCCATGAAAAACTTGAATTCATGAGGGTTTCGGGAATTTAGTCTCGCCAAGTTATGACCAGGGAAAGGCATCCATCCGAATTGTTTCAGGGGCAGTTTACTAACGCCACAACCTTCCCACCACATCAAGTGTGTAAGCATTAGGCCAGCAGCTATCTAGAGGTCATTGGGAATTAAATGGAATCTTGCATAATAAAATTGCAAAAAGTATTTAAAAAGCAGTGACGTAAGATGTATTGAAATGTATGCAATCGAAAGATGTCTTGCGACTTACAATAAATAGAAAAATTAGGCAAGAGCATTTATAAAAGCAGCACATGCAGCACTCATCCCCTTTTTTCGGTGGTTTTGCTGGTTGTGGGGTCTCTTCCTGATTTGCTTTACTTTTGGTGGATGATGGTGAGGGTTGCGCTTGAGGTTCTGCAGTTTTTGATGGCGTCTCTCTACATTTCTTTAGAATTTCTTCACATCTGGCTCGGAAGTCATTGTTGTTGTTGGTCTCGTTGCATCCCATCTGAAGTACCGTGTGACAAGGGCTGGGAGAGCAAGGAGAATAACGATATTTTAACGGTATATATGAGCCACAACGCGTAGTAATGTAGCGATCGCCACATATACGGCTTAGGTCGAGTGGAGGACACTTGCTGCAATCTTTTGAGGGAGCTGTTTGATTGTTTGAATCAGAGGGTTTGCCTCCTTCTGGAGGTATTTTAGAAGTTGGACCAGTACCTTTACGAGAACTACCTGGTGGTCCCACACTGGAAGATTTATTAGTGTTACTAGGTGGAACTCCTAAAGGACCCCCTCCAGATGCTCCTCTATTAGGCCCATTGTTCTGGTTTATATCAGTGGGATTTACATTTTTTTGGGAGCTCGGATTATTTTTCGGTCCAACCCCAGATGTTACGGAACGTTTACTGCCAGGTCCCGAGTTACCCATGCTCGTCGATTTATCCGTTTGACGGTTGTTAGTATTGAGCGTTCTTGTTGAACTCATTGATATCACTGCCGTGTGCTCACGCTCTTGTATTTGGGGTCTACTTCCTGCTCCAGCATTATTCAAACGGCTACCAGTGTCAGTGAGCTGACCTGTATCAGTTCCAGTGTTATCTATTCTCGTTGGCTTATCCATTTGACGATTGTTAGTACTGGGTGTTCTTGTTGAACTCATTGATATCACTGCAGTGTGTTCTCTCTCTTGTGTTTGTGGCCTATTTCCAGCTCTGGAGTCATTCAAATGCCGACTTGCATCAGTTCCAGCGTTATCTATGCTAGTTGACTTCTCGGTTTGATGCCCGTTTCTGGAATCAGGCCTTTTCGTTGATGTTATTGATATTACTAAAGGAGGTCTTTGCTCTTGTGTTTGTGGTCTAGAATTTTCTGCTTCAGAATCATTCAAATAGCTATTCGTGCCATCACTCATTAGCGCTGGCTTATCCATTTGACAGTTTTTGCTACCAGGCCTTTTCGTTGATGTTATTGATATTACTAAAGGAGGTCTTTGCTCTTGTGTTTGTGGTCTAGAATTTTCTGCTTCAGAATCATTCAAAGGGCTACTAATACCAATATGCTGGCCTGTAGTGGGTCCAGTGTTACCCATGCTCGTTGACTTATTCACACGTGTACTTACGGTAGCTGTTTTAGGGACCACACGGACTGATCTAACTGCAGTAAGCTCTCTTTCCTCCTGTCCAATATTTCTCCCAGTTGGATGCCCTGATTTACTTTTCCCTGATAAAATGACATGGTCAGCTTTCTCCATATTTTCAGGTCGCCCAAAAGTACTTTCAGCTTCGGACAGTTGGCTTTTGGAAGGAGAGTTGCTTCCAACACGCGTAGACTTACTTTCACCTGCTCCATGGCTATATCCAATGTAACGTGGTATTCGACTCCCAGTACCATCCGTACTTTTTTTCTTATTTGGCATTCCACTGAAGGAAACAAATGTGCCAGGTTTATCCCCAGTTGCATTGAGTGATGGTCGACCTGAAATTCCAGGTGCAAATGTAGAACTATCCACATTTTCAGAATTAGGTCTGTCCTGATCCCTAAATGGAGTCTCATTTCCAGTAGCAAAGTTTTCAGCAGTATTGCTGGTGCCAGAAATACTTGGAGAAAATTCGGACTTTGAGTATCCAGACGGTCTGATATTCTCAAAATTGCTTTGGACAGCAGGAACTTGACCATACGTTGGATTTCTCCACAAAGTTTCATTATCCCCCAACAATGCCCTTCCAGTAGCTGTTTCATGTGAGCTCTCTGCTTGCAGATATGGATACTCTTGCCTTCCTGGACGACTTTGTTCATTGATGTTGTACGTCCCTGGACGATCACCAGTTGCTACTTCTGTCGTATTCGCACCTAGTTTTTAATGAAACTAGTTTAGTACTACTTATGCTTATTGACTAGAAAATGATGCACGGATTGTTATGTTTTGTTCCAAAAAGACCACTAGATATTTATTGTTCGTTCTGGTCCGATAACAGGAACAATTATTATTCCAAAAATAACAAAAATGCCAAAGGAGCAATCGTTAACATTGGAACAATATACAACATTCCGTGCATCATTTTAGAAAATTTCCTGCCTGAGTCTGAGTTGTTTCCTTGATTCCTACTCATTCCACCATCCTCTATTAAGTCTCCATTCCTCAGAGGAAGATCACTAAATTCACCTCCGTCTAAACTGCGCCCAGTGCCTGCACCAGTGCTCGTGTATAAAGGCCAATGACTGGTGCTAGCATTTCCTGCGAGAAGTGAGAAGCATTTTTGTGATTAATAATAATGGGGCATTATGAAACAGCAACATAAAAACTGAATAACTTTAAGAAACTGGAGATGTTGGAAATAAATGTCGAGATTTTCAAACGGAAACAATTATATAAGGAGTTTAAAAATTTATTTGTATAGGCAAAGATTTTGAAAGCTCCAAAACTATAATTGTTTCACTAAAATTTCGACATATTTTCTACCAGTTTGTAATTAGACATTTTGTTGGTCTAATTCCAGAAACACCCACCAGCGCCTTCGGGAAAATACATGTTGCTTGCACTTCGAGGTACTGGTTTAGTCATACTTTTCGCCCCTTCCGACATTGGTCCCGAAGCAGGGGATTTTAAGTTAGCATTACTCGAGACAGACACTTCTCCAGATTCTCCGGATGGATTACTTGCATTTTGATTAAGGTCATTTAATGCGCTCTTCCCAGTTCCGACGACAGGTTGTGTTTGACTTGCCATTCCTACCAAGTCTACATCTTGAGCTGTATCCGCTATCTGACTACCAGTAAGGCTTAATACAACTGACTCCGGTGTGGACTCTTCTATATTACTTGCAAGGCCAAAAATGCTTCGGCCAATGGCACTACTAACCACTGATACTAATCCACGTCCCTCCACTTCCGGTTTCTGATGAGAGCTTCCTTTCCCACTCAAAGCAGGCACCGCTGCTGCTTCCCTGGGGACTTGAGGTGTATCGCTCTTCCCCGATTCGAATCCATCCCATTCATACGAAACCCTGTTGGTATCAGACTCCGCTATAGGCTGCTCAATATCATTTGCACCCTTCTTTGCTTTCTTCTGTGGGATCTCGTATGGCGGAATGTTATCTTCCGCTGGGTTGTTAAAATGATCATTCCAGCACTTATCATCGTCAATTATGCACTGATTATCAGTGGGAATAGGTGTGCTCTCGTACGCGTTGGCGTTTGGAGTACACCTTTCATTATTGTTGGCCATGGTGGAGCAGTCGCCTCAACTTGGGAGCATACATTGTAATTTTGGTTTGCAATGAACAAATTTTGACTTATTATCCCAGTAGAAAAATGTATGAAAGTAATATGGTTTTTCCACGAGGATATTTTCTTGTTACTACTGAAACGCTGGGAAGAATCGATTTTGTAAAATTTTAAAAAGCAAAATGTGAAATATCCTCATATCATTCTTATCCATCGAATGTTGATTCATATTTTAAACTCTTGGCTTGATTCGCTACATAAATTCCTGACAGGAAAAAACTCAAGACTTGTTGTTTCGTACAATCAGATTGTTTAGAAAAAAATGGTTTACGAATTTTACCGAGTTCTTGGTATCCCCAAAGATGCCAAGGATGAGGAGATCAAGAAGGCGTAAGTGTGCTTAATAAAAGTGAGTTATTTTGACATGAAAATATCATGTTGTTCCAATGCATTATTTTAAAAATTACAGTTACAAACACTTGGCATTGTTCTACAATCCAAAACGTCACTCACGTCGCCCCAAGACTCCTGAGGATCCACTAATGTCCAAGAAGGAGAAAGCAATGAAAGAAATGACAGAGGAACTGCACAGAGCAAACATGTACCTTTCTGTCAGTGAAGCTTATGACATTCTGAGTGATCCAGAAAAGCGGGCTATTTATGACCAGTTTGGAGAAAAGGCATTGAAAGAGGGACTCGTTGGACCGGACGGCTTTATTGCTCCCTACATCTATCATGGTGATCCTGATGCAACGTTTAAGTCCGTAACAGGTTTTTCTACTGGTTAAATAGTTGTAGTGATCCGGAAATTGATTGCGTGATTTTTAAATCCAGGGAATTCTTCGGGACGGACAACCCATTTGCAGAACTGGTAGCCGCAGCATGTGCACCAATGGATGCTTTCGTGAGCAAGGAATCTCAAGGTTTCCGACCTAAGGATCAGCCCATCTTGAAAATCCTCCCGATCACCTATGAGGACGCGTACAATGGGGCCCTCCGGAAAATCCTGCTACCAAAGCGCTATGTGTGTGGGGATGGAAGCTCTCTCGAGACAAGGGATCGTGTTCTCACCCTTCAAATCCCACCAGGAGCCGTGGACGAAATGGAGTTTAATTTTCCCAATGAAGGGGATGAGTCTCCGAGTATGCAGCCAGCCGACATCATCTTTCGACTTCAGCTTCAGCCCCACCCAGTTTTCAAACGGGAGGGGAACAACTTGATTCAAAACGTGACCGTCAATCTTTACGAGGCTTTGTGTGGGGTTATCGTCCCCGTTAACACGTTGGATGGTCGCAGCTTTCGCGTTTACAACGTGCATTTGATTCAGCCCGGCTACGAAAAGCTGATCAAAGGAGAAGGAATGCCTATACTTGATGAAAAAGGTATTTACAATTTGAAGCTACATAGTTATTTGCTTACTGAGGATAAAAAAAATACATTCATAATACTCTTTCTACTCGTTTTCAAGGACGTAAGGGGGATCTGATAATACGGTTCAAAGTTAGATATCCCAACAAGTTGGATGCGCCACAAAGGCAGCAATTGAAATCGGCTTTGGATCCACAGTTCCAAACCAATCCTGGTGGAACAATCTATGATCGCAAGCCACCAGCCACGCTCGTCATCCCAAAGAAATGCATCTGTCCAGAAGAAGATGAGGAGAAGAAGGATGAGACCAGCATCGAAAATAGCAATCAAATATAGTTAAACATATATTCTGGCATCTACAGACAGCCAGCTGCTTCTAATCCTAATCTAATTTAATGAACATGATTATTATGATGTGTATTCATTGAACGCAATTGATACAAGTAGAAAAATGTTTTTCCAAACCATCCACTCTTATTAATTTAATCTAATTTGAGTCATAGCCAGGCCAGTAAGCTTGCTGAATTGAAAAATGTGAATGGCCAATTTTGACCATGAATAAAACACCCACGTACTAAACTATAGCAAAGTCATCGTTTACGTCAATGAACAAGTTAACAACATGCTTTTGCACCATGTTTTCTAGATGAATATTGGCATCAGTTATACTAGTATACATGTTATGGTTATTTTTTTTGCAAATAACATAATCTTGACCACTCACATTTTAGTACATCGTTATTTTGGGATGTTGAAATCTTATGTAATTCCGCAATATAATATGGTCAATATCCGATGAAGGAATTTCTGGTAACTGAAAAATAATTATTACTGAGAGAAATAAGCAAATTTTATCAACGACAATAACTGGATTTTGCTGGACAATGTGAGCATTTGAGCATACTTCATTGAACTAGCAGTCCAACTGTTTTACAGGAAGTGAGATTAGAACGTTGTCAAGTGAGGCAGAGAGTTCCTGTTCAGTGTTCCTTGTGCTTTTATTATCCATCATGCGATTTGAGTTTGCGTAACTTTTCAAGTAGTAGTGTGGAGTGGGGGCTGGAAATATCATTTGTACAACTTGCATAATTACATCATTATCTGAATAGAATGCTCGGATTAAACTCAACTCTAGGATTCCTCTTGTCGCTAGGAATATTCACTTCGGACTCGCCGAAAATTATAGGACAATCGGAATTTGGGAAGTTGGAAGGCACAACTTCTACAGGGCGAGATGGAAGGACGATTTATGGATTTTTAGGCAAAGATTTCAGATAGATAGAAATATAAAGAAACTCGTTGTACAAAATCTGACCACAAATAATATTCCCTCTACTTTTTTATAGGTATTCCGTACGCAACGCCACCTTTGAATGAGCTGAGATTTAGGGTATGACTAACAGTCGAACGTATTTAGATTTTCGAAGGTACTGGAAAGTTAGTAACTATACAAAATATTATACTAAATGATAGGCTCCAGAACCTTGGAATAAATCATGGGACGGTGTGCGAGATGCGACCAGCTATAGTCCAAAGTGCAAGCAGTTTCATTTAATTGCCAAGTTTATAACTGGAAAAGAGGTGTGATTGTATACCTACATAATATTTATACGACCAAGTCATATATGCAACGAATTACGGTTTTGGTTTTGTTGTATTTCTTGAACAGGATTGTCTCTTCTTAAATGTGTACACTCATCAGGTAACGATCCCACAACTACTGATAATTTTTAGTTGTGCGCTGTAATTTGAAGCGAGGTTTGTAAAGCATTATTTTAATGAAACTTGAACAATAGTATCAGAAAGATGAAGAAATTCCGTTGGAAGATGAGGAGTTGGTGCCAGTGATTGTATACCTGCATGGAGGTCTATTTATGCATGGGTCTGGTGAATGGTACAAGCCAAAATATATGCTAGATTCCAACGTTGTACTGGTCACTCTTAATTATCGGCTGGGGGCCCTCGGATTTCTCAACCTAGGAGCTGAAGGTATAGATGGCAACATGGGGTTGAAAGACCAGGTAATAGAAGGAAACTTTATCGTGCATGCATGACCAATGCATTCAAAAAATCTGACAAACATGAACATGGAATTATTCCTGAGACGTACATGGGAAAATAAATTAATACCCTTCAGTAAAAATGCTAAACGTTGATCTTACACTTTTTACAGGTTCTTGCATTACATTGGATTCAACGCAACATTAGAAACTTTGGGGGCAATCCGAAAAAGGTTACCATAATGGGCGAGTCTGCTGGTAATACACTTACGTCATCATACTAATCTAACACTAGTTAATAGTAATACATTTTGTCATAGGCTATAGTTTCTTTTTGTTTCAGGGGGAGCATGTGTACATTACCATTTACTAAGTCATAAGTCGCGTGGTAAGCACTTTTGATATAAGTGACGTAGCGTTTTAAACTTGAGAGGTATTTGTAAATGTTAAACTGTCGGCAACCAAAAATAGATCTGTTTACCCGGGCAATATCTCAGAGCGGAAATGCTCTTGTGGCATGGTCCAGTCAAGATGATCCGGAAGAGCAGGCCTTCCGATTCGCAGCTCAAATGAACTGCATGAAATCCAGCAACAAAACAAAAATTGCAAAATGTTTGCGCAACGCTGATGCAGATAAAATAGCTAGAAGTCAGAGATCCGCTGCAGTAAGCAGACGTTAAAGCTAGAATATAATATATAAAAATTCGGTGAAAGTTATGATACGTTCTTTTTTAAATGGGTAGGATATACTTCATCACAGACATGCATTATATGCCCCAACAATTGAGAAAGCAGGGGAGGAGGCTTTTATTTCCGCATTGCCCCAAGACATTATAAAAGCTGGAAACATCTCCAAAATTCCTTGGATGGTTGGAGTCAACTCCGAAGAGGGGCTTATCTACTCAGCTCGTAAGCTTCCATTATTTTAGGCCAGGTGTAATGCCACCATAGCTGTAAAATATGACAAACTTCATATTTTTTGTTTGTTTTATACAGCTATACTTCGAAATGAAACTATTCGGTCAGAGCTGAATAAAAATTGGACACTGTGGGCACCAACACTTTTTCGCTATGAGAATGAACCAAATAAAGATGAGATATCTGAGCAGATTCGAACCTACTATTTGGGGAATGCTAGTGCAGAGATTAGTATGGCCACTTTGCACAATATCACCACATTTTTGTCAGATCGATCCTTCTTCGAAGGACTCCACAACAGTTTGCTCCTGCATCGTGGACAACATCCTGTATTCCCTTATGTATATGCATATGAGGGAAAGTTTAGCTTTGCAAAACTTGTGTTTGGTATGACTTTTGCACTTCCGGCAGCTGCAGATGTGGTTGTCAGCAGAAGTTGGAAGTGGTTTTTGTCGACGGTATTAGGAAGGCCGGAACCTTCTTACGGTAAGTATTCTGCAACACACCGTTGTAGCAGATACAATATCTGTCTGTTTGTCTATGACTTTTTAATAAAATATCAAAACCATTTTTTATTATATTTTAGGAGTTTCTCATGGAGGTAAAATACATGCGATGCGATGGGACATTTATGGATTTATGGATTGTATATAATATGGAATACTTTCAAATATGTTTATTTGATGATTCGTGGTATTTTAATATCTATTTATAGATGAGCTACCACTACTTTTCAATCTACCTTTCCAATCCGAACTCAAAGAAAATGGGAAAACGTTTGGAGATTATGAAATGTCTAAGACGTTGGTAGCAACTTGGACAGCCTTTGCCAAAGATGGGTACAATTAGATGCATAAAATGATTTATTTTCACTTATCATCGTCATTCAAAACTTTTTTGCTTGATTTTATAGGATTCCTCCAGCAATAAATGGGACTGCTTGGCCAGTTCTTGGGTCTTACAACTTGGACTCCGACCTTTTAGACTTGGGAACGACAGACGAAGTGTACAGCAACCTCACAGTTGCTAGTGGTCCTATACAATTCCTCAAAATTAATCGTACATGTGAAGTAGTAGATGAACCATTTCATTCAAGAGCTAATTTTTGGAAGAAGCTAAATCTCCTTCCTTACAAGCAAAACAACAACTCTACAGAACAATGTGACAAAGAGGAGTGTGATGATGACCCACTTTCTGAAAATGAATTGTAGCTTTTTCGACATATTTTCTTCGAATAATATTTGCCTTGCCTGTACCAACTGTCATTAAACATGAAAATGACTAGACTGAATACCTGAAAACATGAATTTTTAATCCCGTGTCAAGATGGGTTGGTTGAAATTGAATCAACTCAAATTGGGTTCATCATTTACTAGGCCATACTTTCATGTGTTCTTAACTGCTGCACTTAGCATATCTGTAATATCACTAAGCCATAAATCTACGAAATTCCAGTTTCACTTCCAATGCATGGAATTCCTGAAAGGAATTATCGGAAGTTGTTTATGTGCATTTCCTTATATGATATTGCTCCTTTATCGTTTATCCTTCAGCATAATTCACATTATAAAATTCATGCATATTGTGTTCCATATCATACAAGGACCGTTTGCTTTAATTGTTTGCGTCTATTGTTTAAACTTGTTTTTATTGTGGCACAATACAATTATTGGTACATTGAAATTAAAACGAAAGCACAACTAATAGTAATTGTACCAAGGACATATAATATCCTCTATTTACGTTTTTAAGCTAGCTCATTTTACGCATATTATAATCGCATTAATTGCGCCTGTGAAAGTGAGACCGTCCACCAACCTGTAATTTAGTAATTATTGATATTTCGTGTCATTCCTTCCAAAAGGAAATCAACATGTTCTCTAAAGCTGTTTTGCAAATAGCTGCCTACTACTTTGTGGCTGTGTTGTTAAGTCACAACTTATCTGATGCAGGATACGGTAAGTTTTTATTGAAATCCATTTATTCCAGAAAATAGTATGGTGATGAAGAAATGATTGTACCAGATCCTTCCCATCCATGCCGTAAGGAGGTTACGGAGCCTAACTTGGGGCATTGCAATAATTACTTTGGAAGCTACTATTGGCACCCAGAGTCTTTAACATGCAAAAAGTTCTTGTAAGTCAATGATTACATAATAAAGTTTGTCATTTTCACGATGTGTTACCTTATAATTATTTTTTTTTAAACTACAAGTCAAGCCAATGCTAATTTTTTATTCGCAGATATGAAGGCTGTGGCCATTTCAAGCACTTCAAGACAAAAAAGGAATGTGAGGATGAGTGCAAAATTGTAAAAGCTTGATTTTCATCATTATGAGGTCATGTTACGTACTCATAGTAAAATTATACCAATTTAAAATATCAATGCCGTGTGACTGGCCAATAAATTTTTAAATTTTGAATTTGTATGAATTTTATTTGAATAAGTATTATGCATATTATCAAACGACTTTTCATATCGATTACCAATGATGATGATGACCATAACCGTGATGGTGATGACCTTGACGGCTTTGGACATCTTCATAAAATATAAAGTCCTATATAATAAAACCACCAATGATCATATAAACTGCATAATATTGTATCGTATTTCATACTAAATTTTTAGGCATATTCAAAACTGCCCGACTTACGATCATGAAAGCAGAGAAGATAAGAACAGCTTTAATATTCACGTGCAAGTCGGCTGGATACTGCACACAAAAGGTGTCCGCTGCCGTAAACATTTCTCTCATCATCCCACTGAATTGCTTTGTAACTTTACCAATCTGTTGATCACCTTGAACCGTCTTGACGGGAAACTCGGCCTATCAAAAAATAGCAAAGTGGATTAGATAGAACCAAATTGTCTAAATTTTAAACTGTGCCCTTCAAACGGAAATAGAGAAGAGGTGTGGTATGATTTTTCGAAACTTGCCTCATAGCAGGTTGCAACTCCTGGACAGAAAATGCTACATTCTGGTCCTTGCAGAAGGAGAATAATATTGCCTTCAGCATCATGTATGTTCCAAGATGCGGTGCAGCACTGCAAAGGAATTAGGTTGCAGATTAATGCAGGTCACAAAATGTTACACTCGTCTATATTGCAAGTTTGATTATTTACCGAAGAATTTTGTGACAAGCGTCCCAACACTAAACCTGTAGCTGATGTAACTATAACTGTCTGTGGAAAACAAAGGGGTTATAAAGCTATGTTAACCCATTCATCGTGAAACTTAAACCAAAGGAATTATTTAAATGATCTGCTCACGTTATCACAAAGTCCATTACAACAACATGAACTTTCCCGTTTTCCGCTCATCACAGCTACAAGTATGATGGTAAAACTTTCTTTATTCCATGCTTTTCCTCATAGTTATTACAGGTAGTCATTCAATTTTTGTAATAAGACTTACGATGCCCTTGCATATTAAACAAGATAATGTTCCAGGGTCGACATTTTCCCATACATATGAGACTTAGAGCGTCTGAGTTTTCTGCAGCAAAAAACAACCTCCGACCTGGAAGAAAGCACAGTTACAAGTTACAATACAATAGTGCAGCGATATTTACGGTTGGGATCATGCCTTGTTCATAAGTCAAAAGATCATTACCCAAGTCATCAACGATGTGGTATTTATTATTGAAATTAACTCCGAGCATAACTAGGGTAAGAATATACCAATTAGGTGTAAAACATTTCGTCTATATCTATCGTAGTAGTCGAATTGAAACCATCGCCATCGGACAAAATGCAGTTTGCCACAAACTCGTATATTATTATTACTTTCTCCCCATTCTATTTGTTGCTGAATGACGAGTCCTTGCGTGGGTATGAGAAACTCTAGTCCTGGTGACAACGACAACTGGACTTGTTGGTGTTGCTGTTGTTGGTGGTGAGGTCCTTCCTCTGGTGAATCTTGCTCATCTGCCATGATTTATGTAAACTGAAATGTCTAAAACATGAAATTTAGTCACGCCCGAAAAACTCCTATTGGAGAACTCGAACCTGACTTTAATGTTGAATGTGGTTCATAATCAAATTTTGGAGTTTGAAATTCAATATTTATAAATGGTTAATTTAGGTTAATTTCAGTTGATTTACATTTTTGTCTTCCAAGTTCGCAGCGCAACTCTCGCGTGATCAAGAGTACTTCCATGACATCTGAACGTGGCGTGTAAAATTGCCCATTTGCCTATGGAAATTGCTGGGTGCCGAGAATCTATCTCCTTGTGTATTGTGTGTACAACACGAGAAGTTATCGGCTGCGACTAAATTGAACGTTATCAAAATCAAAATGACACAGAGCTTATTTCCTTCAGTTTTTTCACCACCGAAATGGCTCTTTGAATATAACAACAGCTACAAGGAAGGTGGATTTATATCGAGGTTGTTGGATTGTAGTCCATGCAACTTTGTCGCCATGTCCTAGGACGCCGTCTGTCTCCAGTCGCCCCACCACTTGCAAACTTTTATTGCAGACTGTGCAGTTCATGACAGTAGTCTCAAGTAGAAATTAATCATTAATTCCTTGCATACTACATTCTATATTATGCTTAATTAAGCGGTTAACTATATTAAGTACTAGTGGTCAATGATTCCACCTTCATTTTCTCATGAGAAAATGCATGTAACATTGTGTATGTTAGTCTGTAGCGAAGCTGTATGTTAATTGATTTTTTCTCAACACTTTATAATATGCAAAGTTAAATGTTATTTGCAGTCATATTTATTTTGTATTTGGCGACAGGAGAATCACGAAATGAGAAAAATTCCCTGAAAACTATTTTGCTTACATGTATGACTCCTACTGCTGGAAAAATAATTGGAAGTTTGAAGAGATTGTATTCGGTGCGGCTCATATCTGATTTTCAGAACCGATCGGATATATTATTATTATTATAGAGTTTTATTGCAGACTTTGGTTATTGTACAGAACTGTTATAGGCCAGTGTCCTTATATAATATGTACTTTCCATACAGAAAACTATTATTGTCCACATGGACATCAATTGCAAATACAAATTCTCAAGGGCTTTTGAAAAAGCGACGCATCAAAAATGCGATGAGCTCTCCTAATGGATTTAATACCTTTTTGTTGAGGGAACCGGAGGATGATAAAGTCAACCATGCTACCTTACATTCACACCTTTATGAAATGAAGCTAATGCATTTGACTTTGACAATCAGTTTGGACTTACTATGCCATTCTACTGTCGTGTCGAGATGTGACGGATTGAAAAGAATATGTTCCTGCAACAAATAAACCATAAACTTATCGTTATATGTTTCTTCTTTCTTGGTCTCTCTTCTCTGTAGCGTTCCATAAAATTCTTTGCGCAGTGGGGTCAATAAGGATAATGCTGGGTTGGGGAAGAAAGAGGTGCATGCTGCTTCAGGATTCTAATCTGAAACTTAGGGATCATTCGCAAATACTGTCATGAGTTTTCAAAAAATGTGCAATCTATCCATATCTTACTACATGCTCAAATGAAATTCCGATTCTTAATGTACAAGACTATAGCTTTATTTTGAAGATTTCCCTTCTTCCCTTGTCTTTATCCTTGTAATACATGAAAGAGCCCTCGTACTAAAGTTGGGTTTGTGTTGCACTGCGTAAATAAGCTCTTATATTTTCCCATAAACCAGCATCAAACATAATGCAATGAGAGCAAGCTGATTTTTCAGCTTACGGGTGTAGACAAAGAGCGGAAGCGTCAATTACGTTAAATTTAATATAACCTCATACATTATATGGCTTATCTTATTTCATATTTATATTTATAATCATTTTTTTACATTAAATTAATTTTTTTATTATTATTAAATTATTGGATGCCACAAAAAATTTTTTACCAAAATTATATAAACAATTTGTAAATAGAAATTCATCTATATGAGAACGTGAATGTGACCAGTTTCTGGGGTCGCATCAAATGATGGCAGGGGCGTCGCAACAGGGGGAACAGAGCCCCCTAAAACTTGAAATCGCCATAAGAAATACCTTATACCGAAGTTAATTTTTGGAAAAATTTCAAGTTTTGCATGTAAATGTTCTCCCTAACAAAAATTCGTTGTAACGCTTCTGAATGACTGTATATAAAGCATTATTGACTGAAAAATAATCCCTATGCAAGTACCTAATGTGAGTGTGGCCACATACAAATAAATCGATAAGCATCACATATCGCATAGAAATTGCAAATATAATTTAATAATGTTACTAATCATAAGGTCAAAAGATTTCATCTATAAAAAAAATCCGGAAACGGACACAAAATGTGGACGGACGGACGGACAAGCATGTGACTTTGTATAAAGAAGAAACGCCAAGCTATTCTTTGCGCTACACAGTCAGTAAAGGGTAAAGAGTGGGTACGGACACATTCATAGTGCATCTATCCATTTTTCATTCGTTCTCTAAACAAGTTTTACTTACTTCTTAAAATACTACTACCGCAGTAAACTATTTGGAACTCCATATTGATGTTGACTTCGCAAAACCATTTGCTTCAATTTTGTCAGGTTGTAATTGAAGTGTGAGTGCACGGAGAAGAAGCGATATATTGAATTTAGCAAGAGCAAAAGCAGGTAAGAAAAATCAAAATCAACTTTTTTCCATGATCATTGTGATATTCCATAAACATTGTTTCTCAATTACCATTGATTTACTCGTGTTGTGTTGTTGGCCTAAATAGTGTTTTTGTCATTTTTTAAATCTAGGTTCGAAATCGTACTTTGTTCGTTTCAACAACTAACGTTGTCAATTTCAACGCCAATTTGAAAACGGAGAAAGATGGGTCGTGGTCGGAAGAAGAAGGTTCAAGCAGCATCGCTTGAAGATGATCCACCTACGATTCCCGCGCAGCAGACAGCCCTGGACTTGTCATCAACGTCTCCACAAAGGATGGAGGTCATTAAGGTTCCGACCCCACCTCCACCGAGTGCAGTACCAGTTACTAGGCGTAGTCTTCGAAACCAAATGAGAATGTCTTTAAAGCCTGCTCCTAAGCCAGAACTTGATGATGATGAGGAGGAGGAGGAGGAGGAAGAAGACGAGGAATTATCGGAACCTGAAGAGCCGACGCCGCGAAAGAAACGGTTTTTGAAAGAGACTACTGTCAAGAAAGGTGGGACGAAACAGCAAAAGAGTTCTACTGCCCAAGCCTTAAACCGTTTGATAACCAACGCGAAGCGAGTTGTGAAGCCGCCTGAAAGAATGATAGAGAATCTTCCTGGGCGTAGCGCAGCAATGGAGCTGTAATGAATGGCCAGCCAAGCAGTAAGGGTAAAAAGAAATCGGATAAAATCCCATTACTACAACCTGCACCACCTCCATCGCAACCACAATTAAAAGCAGCTCGTCCCCCTCCACCACCGCTTGTTTCTATTAAGATGGAAGTTCAAGAGGAAGAAATTCAAGAGGAGGATACAGAAGATCCAACATACACTCCTCCCACCCCTGAACCACGTAAGCGAGGAAGAAAACGAAAAGCAGAGGCGACCCCTACTCAACTTAAAACAGTTAAACGAGAAGTCGCTCAGCAGCAGAATTTAACGTCAGGAGGAAGTAACAAAACCATTGGAAGTTCGCCTCCAAATGCAACCAAACAAAAACGTGGTCGGCAGAGTGCAGCCACTGAAAGCATCACTCCCAGATTTCCATTTTGCTCATTATGCTTATCAAAGAATCCCCCTTCTGATTATATGATTAGTCACATGTCCTTTCCGAATGAGTACCAGAGAATGAAGAGGTTGTTCGTTTACATTTACAAAGACCTCAAGTTTCCGTTTCTGCCCTTTGACTTGGAAAGGGAAAATGCTTTTGACTACTGTGATTTGCCTCTCTGTGATTCTTGCATTGTTCTCTACAAACAAATATACGAGTCCTATGCGCAGATTGAAGCTGCTCGAGATCAACTTAAAGAGAAAGTGGAGGAAATGGTTCGTCAGATTCAATTTTCAGAAGCTAACCCAGTTATGTCCGCTCAACTAAAGGCAATTAAAAACTCTCCGGACTCGTTGATGAATAAATACTGCAATTTCCGTCGCAGATTTGTTATGTATCGACGTAAGTACAGTAACTTTCTCATATTATAATCAGGTACCAGGTCTCTCTTGTCGTTGACTTTGAGCATTTTTCTTATGTATCTCTAGCTGGAGACTCCAGATCAGAGCTGGATGGTTCATGCCTAATTCCAGCTACAATTGCACGAATAAGAGTCATTAACCCAACTCCGAAGAGGACATCATCTTCCCAAACTCTCTTGACATCAACTCATTTTACTGCACTACCATCGCAGGAGAAGAGCACCGATGTGCCAACTCCAGCAGGTGAAACTTCAAGTGCACCAAATGACACTGAAGGAAATTTGGCCGCAGCTGACGCTGTTGAAAAGGATGCTGTGCAGAATAAAAGTAAGGAGACTCCTTCGCTACCTGTGCCTGCTAGTAATGTTGTTAAACCTACTGAAAAGCAGCCTACTTCCAGCAAGACGAGTTCAACTCCTGCTTCCCAAACGGTGGTAGCTCCTAAACTTTCTCATCAATCTCCTCGGATTCAAAACTCTCCATTGCCATCCAGCTCCTCTCAATCTTCAGGGTCTGCTAAACCTTCTGCTCCAGACAAGGCAAAGCCAGCATCCGCCAAGATAAACCTGCAACCGGTTGGCTCTGCTAATATCGTGAGAGCTCCTGGTCGCCCTTTGATTCTGAGTAAATCTCCAGTGATTAAACAGGTTGTCGCAGCGCAAGCAAAGCCTTCCGCATCCTCAGGTACAGCCATACCTGCTAAACCCCCTCAAGAAGAATCTGTTGTGGTGCCAATTAAAGAAGAGCCGATAGAGACCGACTCCCAGTTTATCGAAGAGGCGGATCCGTTCTTCAGTAATTCATCCTCAACCCCATCTCACAATACAGATACCAATAAGTCTGCGTCTGCTAAGAATGTGGAAGCTACAAATGACTCGTCATTATCATCAAAGGAAGACAAAGCAGCCGATACCAATGTCTTTCGTAAACATAAAAAACTGCGAATACTTTCTGTTCCTCCAGAGTACGAAGAGCAGGCTTCTTCAAATTCATCAGACGCAACGGATTCGGCTGCAAACGAAAACTCAAAAGACGACAAAAATAAAAGTGATCAAGCAAAAAAACCTGCAGATCGGAATATCGAAAAATCATCTTCTGAATCTAAAACAACCAAAAAAGATGATAATCCCAATCCAACTTAAAGGTTAGATAGATCGAACTAGACTGAAGCAGTCTGATCTAGGTCAGAGAGTTGCGAGTCTGTTCTATATTTCATTATCTCCTGTAGCAGAAGGGTACCACTCTTGAAAGTGTCTAATATTACTTGTACGGCTAAACCCTTATAAGCTAAAAGTCAGTAAAATAGTAAGAATGTTGATCATCGTTTCCTTTTTTGTAACATTCCTTGAGATTATATATAGAAACTCTTAACTGTTTGCATGAGCAGGCATGATAATAATAATAATACATATTATATAAACATAAGTTATGTTAGATAGGTGCGTTGCTGTTATAGTTTATAGAATTATAAAGGACTAATGTTTTTACTTCCAGATAGTAATATATAAAACACTTTTATGACTAGTTTTAGAAGCGAACTGTGCCTTTCTCAGTTTAAATCAAATTTACTACTTCTAGTTTACTTGTTTCTTGATGTTGTATTTACCACTGTAAATGGAGTACAAGTAGTGGTAAAATGTTATCTAATCTTAAATATTTCGAAGTAGGGGTTAATCAATATGGTTTGATTCTTCAATCTTCCTGTTTCTATGCTTTAAAGATACGACAATCAATAAAATGATTAAAAAAGTATGACTGATTTGCCTGTGTTTTATTCAATTACATCAGAAAGAAATTGCTCGTAATTAACAACTGCTAGTGATTTATTCCACAAGTAAATGCACACAAACATATAGTTTGCATCATGAAGCGTGTAAACCAAAGGAATGCCACAAAGAATTATACAATACAAAATACAGATAAACGACAATACATATTGTCTTAACCCTATAATATGGGAAGAGACAGCTAGATCATTAGAATTTCTAGCATTAGGGTTTCGCATTAAAAAAGTAAGTACTTGTGTTACTTCATTTGACAAGATTCTGAAAGACTTTCAAACTTGAACTCACCAGATAGTAAGCCTAGTAAAAAATGATTGCATACGTGCTGAAACTTGACATAAAAATGAACATCTAAAGAGAATACAGTGCTAGAGAGCTAATTAAGTCAGGATGTATTCCTTATAGTAATTTGTACACACGTAATGACATTAAACTTCCCTAAAATGTTTACCAATAACTTTAAAACATATATAAAAATAACAAATCGTTCCATCCAGACAACAGTTTCAACGTTATTATAATAATGGTCATAAAATGTAATGATACTATGTACTATATAATACAAACAAAAGGAGTATCAAATAGGAAACCTGAAACAAATCATAAAAATATATAAAAAATTGTGTATTAACAAGCAGAACACTACAACATTATATGTACCTTTAACGGCAAGATCAAATTGAGCACATTTAAAACAGAAAAGGAACACATCTAGTAATATACTTCAATCCCTGACAGTTAACAATTTAACAATGTTGCTATACACGAAGCGTAGAGCAGTCCCCAGCCTCAGTGAGCTCGGACAATGGGTCGTTGGCGTATAGCGTCCGAAGTCGAAGAAACTTGTTCTGAAGAATCGGATTCATTATCTTCACCTTCTTCAACTGTTTGCCTTGATTCTACTCCTTGAGCTGTGGATGACGAAAGACGTTGAATATGCATCTGGAAACCCAAGCGCTGTCGCTGTGTTTCTAATTGCAGATTTTCATGATCGGACTCAGCATCACTTGACGAATCATGAGAGTTTTCTTGTAAAACGTTGGATGGTTCCAGTTTTGATACTCCGAGATTATGTTGCGAGATTCCTGTGTTTGAGGAGTCAAGACGAGCTGTTGGGATATTAGAGCGTGATTGAGAAGCCTCTTTGCTTCGTCTTGCCATTCGGATCACATTGAGCTCATCGCGGAGCAAGCTTCTAAAATGGATAAAGCCAACAACGGATTCCAATAGAATGAAAGCCACCATTACGCCATCCATTGTCACAGTGAAAGCCATGAGGACGGGGGAAAAGAGATCCGTTAGAAATATGAAAGTGAACAGGGGAATTTGTACTATAACAGTTGTCATCCAGAAGAGAGCCAAATATTGCACTTCATCGTTTTCATTTCCTTTGAGTCCAAATCGGAGGCGGAGAATGTTGACCAAAATGAACAAGCCTGTCAGGCACACGGCAAGATAGCCGTGTAGTTCCTTTAAAACTGTGATCTACAACCAAGAAATCCGAATGTTTAAGCCAAGAATACGGGAGTTGAAATGTAATAGTATTAAAATTAAAATATGTTTACCAAAATGTCACTTGTACTCAAAAATGATAGAATCCACATCACAAAGAATAAACTGTCTGCATATAGTAACGCTTGCATTGTGCATGATGAACGCACCCTTACGCCCACTATTTTAAAAAATAAAATAGATTCAATATTTACAACAGGGGAAAGGACTTATTGAAGTGAAAAAAGGAATAGATTCTTACAGTAATCCGGAATTTGATTTTTATTGTCACTATATGCCGTAAATCCAGGAAACACAAGCTCTGTACTCAAGAAGAAAATCTTGCGAGCCCACATCATTCGTTGCTTTCCATGAAGTTTCTGCAAAAATTCCTGTGCATTCGTATTCTCATTGACGTCTTTCCTTTGAAAATACAAATCGTCTATATCTTGACCAGAGCCAGTTGCTGGAGTCCTCTCACGGACTGATCTCCGGGATTCCTCATGTTGAGGCTGACTTCCTTCAGCAGATTCGAAAACGGGTAAGCGGTACAACTCATCAATAACTGACGACTCTTCTAAGCTTCTTGATAGCGTGGGCGCCATCGCTGCTGCTGAAGTAGACGCTATCGCGTCTCCTAGTTGTGGACGTCGTGCTGTCGACGAATCTGTTTGATCTCCCCCAAATAGTGACCGATATCTTAGACTAGAAGACTGCATGGTGGTTGACACAGACTCGTCAGCGTTGCTACTTCTGCGACCAGGTTTCATTTGTGATTCCTCATGAACGCCTGAATCCAGAATGGGTATTGAATCAGGCTGTACAGCTTTGGCTATGCCTGACTCCATTTCCACTGAATCGTCCTCTTCGTCATGTTCACCCTCCACAATATTATTTTCTCCATCCTCTGAAGTATCAGTATCCATGTGAATACCATCGTCATCCTCATCCTTATCTGCAATTCGAAGTCGTTTCGTGGTTGGACTACCCTCATTTGGTCGCTCTCTGGATGCGTTTCTAATTTTTACAGAGTTGGTTTCTGAAACACTATCAGAAACCTGTGCCTGGTTATCCGAAGAAACTTCGTCGCCGTCACCAGCACCACCTTGGTCTCCATAAAAGGATGCACTTGTTCCAGGTTTTTCTTCTGGATCCATCTTTTGTGGATTTGAACTCATAATGTTGGCCAATTCTTGCTATAAAAATGCATACTCATCATTAGAATCTTATCATATCCCAAATCAGTCTTGTTTCATGCAGTTTTATCCTCATATCTTGAATCTTGTAAAATTCATTGCTTACCTGCTTTCAAACTTAATTTGTACTCCAGGTTATAAAAATTACAAGTCGACAGCCCAGTAAAAGTTACATCTCTACATGAATACCATATAGTCACTGATGCAGTTTATATATATTTTTGCACGCATTTACGCAGAAACTCTGCTGTTGAAAATATACAATACGTATCTTTAACAAAATAATTTACGTATACACCATGCCTAATAAATTGATTCAGGTTACAGTAAAATACCCGATTTGTTAATCCCACTTAACACCTCACTAGACACTAGAGAGGTTATTCCATTCCCTAACACTCTTTTTTTTTTCACCAGTAACGGATTGAAAGCACTTTAGGGTAAAGACATTGACAAAAGGATATTATGCACTTTTCTTAAAATATGAGAAATGCGTCGCTTGGGTTGCTCTCCAGGGTTATACTACATTCATTAGTGATTGGTGGACCCAAAGATGCGTTATATATTATTTAATCTAGAGTCATGTCCCTTTCTTGCAGGGAGTAAAAGTTGTGGAGTGTTAAGATCAAATATTGTCACCCCATTTCCCATATAATCTAGTGCCTCGAGTCGCTAGAGCGTTGAATCGATACGCCAAATCAACCTTTCTACGAGCTGAGAGGATTTTAAGATAGTTTGGAGAAAAATTATGAATTTCGCGGCAATGGTGTACATTTGAGACTGGGATTCGTCGTACCCCATATCACCTCTCGTTCCACACAGTGAGTTGTGGTCAAGCCTATTGAAGATGGGACTCAGAACCATGAAGTAGCCCTTACAAACCGCTTATGCCAGATCATGTCAAGATATTTCAGTATCTCAGTATCAGCTGAGGATTCACATCACGCGTACTATAAACTGTCGTTCGCATTCCTGATCCTCTTGTACTTTAGTTATTGGTGCATGTGATAGGACTCCCATATAACCGACAATCCCTGCCAACAAAGCAAGCTCTGAGCATAACGTCCCTTTTTCCCAAATGGGTGGGGCCTGGTCCATCCGTTGAGATTTGCAATGTTGAAATAGTAAACCCCCAAACCCGGTATAGCCGCAGCTGGATGTACATGCGCAACGTCTAGGGTGCTTTGTGTGTGCTTTTTTGTATGTATTTGAGTGATTTTGTGTGCAACGAGGATAACATTGCACCATGGAGGCCAGAAGCCCCTAATAGTGTATCTGAAATGTAACGCTCAGATGGTCCGAGAATAGGCATCGAAATTAGAGTCCAGTAGAGTTCGTGCTCCATGCAGCAACATACACAGAATTCAGGCTCCCTATTGAAGAAAAGTTTGTTGGGGCTATACAGTCAGAGTCACCATACCACAAACGTAAATAGTGTGAGTACTGAGATGCTTTCTTGTGATAGCATACTTTCCTCTCGTGAAACATTGGTGGCTACATGTGAATAGCTTCGCCGATCGTCTCCATTCTATTTGAGCAAGACTCCACCTTACTGAGATAATAGCGTCGGAATACGACTAAAGGATGAAGAACTATTGCTTGTTCTGCTATGTATAGACGTCATATATGTAAGCGGGATGAAGAAAATATGTACCTATGTTGATATCCCCTCCTGAAATAAAAGTGATTCTCCGTTTCCTCAGCTCAAAAAGGTTTTTGTGGAGAACGTTTGCAAATTCAACCGTTGCCTTTTATGGATTGTACTACACTAGAATGGATTCTCTGTCATGGAAGGAGCTAAAGAGTTATCTCGAATATTAAGTGTCCCATGTAGGATCTCAATATTATAATAAAAGGAAAAAAAGAGTTTTTGTAAGTGCCAATGTAGGAGGTTTGCAGTTCTGTAGCTTTATAGTAACAGTACTTTAGAAATCGCATGTCCCAAGTTACCCCATTTTAATAAAATCTCAGAGTCAGTGTTTCATTTCAAAGCAAATGAATTGACTTGATATTATGAATGAAACCCGTAAGTCGAACAAACCATGGTACATTTTAAACAGTTTTATTTAGTAGTAAAGCCGATGACTATAATACACAATTGGAAACATGAGTCGTGTACACCACCATTATGTGCCAGGTGGTACTCTATTAGCTAAGAACCAGAACATTCCTAACGAACAGTTTCCAGCAATAGGCTTAGAAACATCTCC
Source organism: Orchesella cincta (assembly GCA_001718145.1). NCBI lineage: Eukaryota > Metazoa > Arthropoda > Collembola > Entomobryomorpha > Orchesellidae > Orchesella > Orchesella cincta. The sequence continues at coordinate 18,421 of LJIJ01000304.1, read as the reverse complement.
CAACAATTCACGAACTTGAGGAATACTCATTTCCACAACTTCAATCATGTCACCTTCAGGAACCGTTTCGCCTCCTTTAAAATGATGATTTCAACTCAACCCCCGTTAATCAGCTTTGTATTTATGACTGTGATAAGTATTTACAACCGCCTTACGTTTGGTGATATCCATATAATCAGTGCACTCTGCATAGTATATTGTTTGCTTATTTCCATGAATTCCAACAGCTCCGCTGCTCAGAATAACCAAATAATAGTAGCTCACGATCAAAATTAGCAAAAAAAAACTATTTTTTTAAATAAAAATGTATTTGAAGATTGCATCACGCGCTAACAAGTAGGTAATTATTCTTTCGAAATTTTGTACAGGAACATCATAGCCACACTCTTCCCAGACTTCTTTCTGCATTATCTCCTCATCCGAGAGCTTAGCATCAATTATTCCTCCACAGAGCTCCATTGTCATTCCCAACTTCAAAGGAACTTTACTCCAGTCAACCTCATGCTTATTAGTCATCAAGTCTGCCGAATATGGGAGACCGCCGGTCACAAAAACGGCTGAAATGGTTTGGAATTGAAAATTAAAAAATTAAAAACTAGCCAATAACCAATATTAAATGAGTAAACTAACGTGGTCTGAACTGTTGACAAAGAAGAATTAAGACCTGCATCTTGAAGATGTTGCAATAGCACACACGTAACAACTGGCTTTGGTCCTTTGGAGAAATAAAGGTAAAACGAAGAGAGATATAGGAAAATAAAGAGATTAGCGAGAATACATTAAAGTAAATCATAGTAAACTGGAATAGCTATAAATACTCATTCACCTTCGTCATTTACAGCTGTCATAAGCTCCCATTTCCCGCGTGTACCCCATTTCTAAACACAACCAACCCAGCGCCATCAACAGATGAAAATTAATACATATAAAAGCAGACTAATGAATTTGACAAATGGATTGATTGGCATGTAAAACCTGTGTTAACTTCATTCTGAGAACTTTTATAAAATTTGAAAATGATGGCATCGACCCGACTTTAATGTCTTTGACCGTAGACAGGATTTCGGCACCTCTTTGGGAGAGAGCTCTGTGTGGCTGCATGAGAGTAGGCAAGATTCTTGGAATGCAGTTGAAAATCTTTAATCCATACCGGCTAAACATCGTGGCTTCGTTGTTATATTCAGATCTAAATAGTTGCTGGCGGACCCTTCCTTCCGAGTTCCGGACAGAGACAGATTAATCGCAATTGCCCAAATTCGAATTGATTTTTTTTGTAAAAATATAATGAAACCAAAACAATGATATTGTAATTCTAACTATTAATGTGGTTGGGACCAGTTGGAACAAGCTGACATGATAATGAAGATGAAATTTGGATTCAAGATCATGAATCAAAATCTTTGGGGATATGGGCTGCTGCTTTGTTACAATTTGATTTTTTGTTTGTTGTCCAAAAAAGTGTTTCCTATGGAGAACAGGAGCTTGTAGTTCTTATGACCTCGAGCATTTTAACAATTGAGACCTGGTCGGTTGAAGTCGAGTCTCCCATCATAAATGTGACGCTTTTTAAGCTGGTTTGAAGGATGGTCAGTCGAATAAAAACGAGTAGTTTTTAAAGCATTCACTATATGGTAGCGCTGCAAGTTACGATATTAGTTGGGTTGCAATTGCAGTCGGACTCCACTCTAATATGGAAGCTTAGTAAATGCATGCAAGATGTAGATACGCAAGTGTATACGGGAAGGAAGTAGGTCAAGATGACAAGACAATATCTCGCAAACTAATTTCGGCGGTTGGGTAGTTGCCTCCTTTCAAAATTTAGTTTGTCAGTCACTTCTCATTTTGATATAGGATTATCAGACGATGTATTAACCGTGTATGTGTTGTATAGAAAAAGCGAGAGAGCTGTGCTAATTTTACTTTAGTTTACGTCACAAATATAAGCTTACTATACAATGTCTTAATTCGAATCTAACGTGTTGACAAAGCTTTTAGCAAACTGATCTCCTGATCTTCCCTGTAATGGTCATGTAGCATCTACTTAATCACAACAACATACTTAACCTATGCAGATATCTCAATGACGTTGGATAATAGACCTCTTCCCACAACGTCAATGGTTCACCCTGAACTTACGCATATTTTTTTGGGGGAACTGCTCACCAGGTAAGCCTTACCTACTGAAATTCATTGAATGAGATCATGCACGATGAAAACACAGTGGTTAGTAAAACATTGCATTTTGCATTACACACAAGAGAGAACTATCAATATCAATAGCAGTTTAACATGCCATGGCCGGCTGCCGTTACCGTCACAGAATGTCCTCCATTGTTGCTGTTGAGAAGAAAAGTTCCCTTTGTTCCATGAACCAGTGACTTGTATCCATTCCAATAGAATTTGGGTAGAAAACCAAAAAGCAAACGAGAGCATGAAAGAGATGCTAGAGAGCTATAAAGTCAACATCTTAAGCTAAACATGTGCTAGTAGACATGAGTAGCGTTGTAAATACTAAGAGTCAACACTGAGACCAGCTACTAAATTCATTGTTGCAATTTGAAGCATGGATCTGAGATGAAGCCAAGCTTAAAACGACGAAGAGCAAACATGAAAAAATGTCAGTATGGCTCTTTTACGTACGCAGCGTAATGTAGGTCACGATATAATGTGTTATACACCATTGTTTACACATTACATTACCATGCGTCAAGTTCGCTTCATAAGATGCTCTGCTCACTATATCATTGAAATCTCCCATCATCGCCAACCACCACCACCACATTTATCTTTTGAAGGGCAGAATGAATGAATCAAGTGCGTTAATTTATGTTGCACAAAATTGAGTATAACACTAAACCTTCCAATTGTAAATCGCATTCCGCTTGACAGTGATGCGTTTCAAGAGTAATTATGAACAATAAGTTTTATATGAGTTCTTGCCACTATACTTACGTATGAACAACACAAAATTAAAGATGTTTCATTGCCATTAACAGTAGCTTAATAATAAATTGAAAATAACGAACAAACTAAAGTAAGGGAGGAGCCAGTTTCAATGTGTTGAACTTCAGATTAGCATAAATACCAATATCTATCTGCAATTCAAGGGGCTACCTCTGCAGACGCTTAACAAAAATATGAGTATGTGTGGAATGGAATACATGACCACATGGTAAATCAAGTAGTTCTAACTCATACTTATATTCATTCACGTGCATTCACAGCATCGCTGATTTGGATCACTAAATGTTACCGTTAAGAGGTAGAACGTAGAATACATGCTTCGTAGTAATTATGAAAAATGTAAATAAGTAATTAATTATCTTTAATTATCTGAGTTAAAGAAATATAAATTATTGCTGTCAACTGTCCATAAACTTGTTGGTTTATAGTGAGGTATGTATTCCCATTTAAATGGAATTGGGAAATGTGTAAAGTTTAACTTTAAAAACTTCATAAATGTCAGCCCACATCGTACTTAGATTTGGTATTTGGTAAGTAAAATTGATTGAAACAGGTGAAGTGTTGAAATGAGGTGAGTTATACCATTAATGATTGAGGATGCTAATTTTATATAATGCAAGGGATTTGAAAATCAAAGCTGTGAATTTGTTCGGATGTCTCATTTTAAGAAACAAGCACAAGTGGAAATTGGTCTTCCTCGTAAAAAAAGTCATCGAAACTCTCCATATTTAGGACAACAACTAAAACAACCGGAAATGTCAAAATAAAGATCAATTTTGAAGCTACATACAATAAAAGAGGTTACATAATTCAGACTAATAAGATGATAGATATTATCAATCACATTATACTTCACGGATCATGGGGTCATGCAGTGGTTTAGGATACTAAAAAACGCATGGTACCTTTTGATATTTAACCCCAAACTAAAGTCATATAAATCATGCATTCATCACATCATAATATAACGTCATCTGTCAATTAAAATGCATTTCATCATACCACAGATCGGCTTCTGTTTTGTGAAAAAATTAAAAGCATTAAGCAATCGGATATAACCTCAAATAAATGGAGTACTTTTCCATTTCAAACCTCTTCTTGCAGAAATGCAGTTTCAAAATGCACTTTGACTTCGACACACAAATTAGCTCACGTGCACACTCCGTATAATTTTACAGTGAATTATTATGAATTTATAAATCCTTTCAATGATAATATGCTGTTATATATATAGATGCCTTTGATGGTCAAAAAAAAGTCACAAATGAAAAGGGAAACTTGTTCCTCATCATCATCATCATATATCATCAGAGATGCATTTCCAAACTGAACTTGAATACGTATATTATATGCATGAACTGCATATACAGTCAGTCCATATATACTTACACATAATATACACAAATTCCCTAACTGTTAACATTAGTTTAACTTTCAGCCTAGTCTCTACATCAATATTTTAAATCCAAGACGTACCATTCATTCATAATGTAGGAATGTGGTATACGTGTGCGTCCTGTAGCAGGTGCCTCTATATGGTTGCTTTTTGAGAACCTTAATCTTGCTCAGCCTACTGCACGCATTCGCGAATCCTTGCACTCTCATCTCACAGACAGGCCCTATACCATATATCTCCATATACTCAGGGGAATAACCACTACATGCACGCACAAAGTGGATTGTAGGGCACTGAAAAATACCAATAAAGGGAAAGGTATTACAAGGCAACAAAAATCCTTTCAAGCTAACCGTAACCCATTGTGCACTATTCTATAAAGTTGGAGAGCATGCATGCTATAAAATATAACATAAACAGGATGAGTCACAACTAACTCTATGATTTTTTTGAAAGAGATGTTAATATATATATAAATGATTGTTAACTTCATCTCCTCTGTTCAGTTGCTGTCCACAAGCAACTGCAAATAGAAGTCTGCTTGCTTTGAAGGGACTTGACAGTTTGGCTATTCAGTTTTTAATTCTGCTCTAAAATATTGTACTGTGTTGCTGCCGATGAGTTGAAAACTTGAATCTTTCTGCGTAGATCAGTCGCATTGTAAATGTGAAATCGAAATCGTCTGCACAGTCACCACAAAAGAGTACCTACCACGCTACGCACGTACTTGTATTCTCAAAAGATTTGAAAAGGAAAGATGATAAAGAAGGAACCTGACCACTTATCCTCTGCCAGATACATACATCTCATCTCATAAAGCAGCTTTGAATGGAAAGTTGGGATTTTTCTCAAGTTTCACTAAAAAAGTTATATTACTCATACAAATGCACGAGACTGCGTACTATGTGGGGTGTAATGTAATGTAATGCAACACTATCGAAAGGGACAGTGGATTTATTTGAACTCGTGTTTTTAATTTCAGTATTTTTTGGTGTTCTTTACCTTAGGCACCCGAGGTTTGGGTGTTTAGAGACAAGATCAGAACAGGTCAATTTGGGCTCGTGTCGTATATCGGCCCCCACTTATCAAGTGCAACATTACGCGTGTCGGAAAAATGAGTTCCGAACAGTGTAAACTCGTGGAAACGTTGAGTGAGGAAGTGGTATCCTTTCGAAAGTTGACGAGGACTTCGTCATTAGCATGTTTGGGAGCGACAAAGGTGACAAAAGCAAATAATGGCGGAGAGTGTTCCGGAAGGAAAAGTGGTAGTAATGGAAGATCTCTTCTCCGAATAGCGTCATATATTTACTTACCCATATTATTGGGAGCGGGCGTGGTGCAGTATTTTGGTGGGGTAAATGAGACAGTTGTGGAATTGATGTCGTTCACCTATTCAAATTATGGGTTGTTACATGGGGGCCCGAGTGTGTATGCAGATACAAAATATGGAAGACTGAAAGGGTTCACTTCTGTGTCAAGGGAAGGACGCGAGTTTTACGAGTTCCTAGGAATCCCTTATGCCACTCCCCCGTTAGGGGCATTGAGATTTCAGGTTCGTCTACTAGACATTCTCATCCCATTATATCAAATTGCAGCATTTAAAATCAAAGCATTTCCGGATTTTTAACAAAAATTTGGGAAAAGAATAATCCGTGTAACTGCGTACGGGGAATGTATGAAAGGAGGAAGCTGTGAAGCTTATAATTCCTTGCTGTGTAACTGTTTTCGTAATCGACAATAATGTCCAAGTGTGTTCTATTGTTATCATAATTGAGCGTCGATGATTATACTCATTAATCCTTGATGCTTTATTGTGACTACGTTGTATACTGTATAATAGATTATACTGTATCTACCTTCTCTTTGTACGTACGCTGTCATTCATCATCTTTATGAACAATTGAAAAAAATCAGACCACAAGACGAACAATTTGCAAACAGCTGCAAGCTGCACACTACCCTATTTCAAATTTAAATGCATGAAAGGAAACGCTGCAGCGTCAGCGTGTAGCAAGAGCAAGTTGACTTTTTTGCCGAATCATTTCGACTTGTAAAGAATAAAGATCTTGCCTGATGGATGACATGTGGTATCAATCATCATGAAAGTACAGCGCAGAGCCTTTGTTGCACTGCCCAAAAAAAGGGACACGGTGTGAGACCAAGTTTTAGATGAAATTTGCAATCAGCATCTGCAGGACATGCTTCAAAGTCTTTTTCAGCCAGTGTCACAAGCAAAGTTGACAGATGCATGTTGAAACTGCAATTATGGTTGGTTGCTAATAAAAAGTGAGACCGACACCAATGGCCAGGCTGTTTATTTGTGAGATTTCATCACAGTTGTAAAATAGCCAGCTCGGAAAGCGTGCAGCAGTTTTACTTTAGCAAATAAAACCAAGCTGCAGCCTTAATTTATAGCCAATTCAAATGCAACGAGTCTTTGGAGACAAATAATTATTTAGTTTAAAAGAAATCATTTAAAAAATTCTTTCTGAATTCGATAAAAATTATGATATGCATGTGGATAAGCGTAAAAACAAGGAATGTTTTTTGCGTTTCCTTTTAAGATATCCAACTCAAAAATCTGAAAAAATGTTCTTCCTGATGTCAAAATGTCCGGTCGTGCTGCAATTTGTATTCATGCATTCCGTTTCTTTTCGAACATTGTAACCAAATTTGTAAACCTGCTTTTGGTTTATGAAATTATTGTTTAATACATTTATCTGAAATCGTGTAATAGTACTTTTTATGATTATAGAGGATGTGATTTTATGATTTTGAAGGTCGTACAAAATGAGAAGTAGAGTTTTTTACTCGTGGTGTGTAGCAGTAATGACTTACCCAACAACTTTCGTTTGCTACGGTCAACTTATATCTTTTTCCTTTTCATGCCATTGCCTTTACATAAATTTGAATTACTTACTCGATAAAATCTCTAAAGCATATAGCCAAAACTTTAAAAAGGTTCCTTGGGAAAAATTAGACATGATTATAAAATACATACACGCACAGTAAATGTACTTGCTGATGCAGTCTCTTGTTATACAACAGGATGGTCATTTCTGATTTGATTATGTCATCGCACTTTGGTTTGTTAACGGCATGTGCGTGCTTGCTATTTGTAATGACGCCCACAACACTGTGAGTTGGATGGTGTTTTTTCCAATACATATAATGCTTGTGCAAATTTGCTAAATACATGAGAATACTATTACTACTATTTAGAGCTTTAACTGTGTTTTGAGAGCGAGTTCAAGTAAAGTGCGTTGACAGAAAGAGTGTCAAGAAAATGTAGAAGAGATTGCATCTTTGTCAATATTAAAGAACAACATGATGTTTTGTGTAAGGGAATAGCACAAGCAACGTCTTGTGTTGTAATTGGGATGACAGGAGCGTAACTTTAATAGCTTTTAACGGGTGTCATCAACGTTAAAAATACCTGCAATTTTAATGTGCCATATGAGCTGTTTATTTAGTCGTTATTTATTTCTTTAATAAAGGCATTTATGACCGGTCACAATCGCAAAGTTGCAATTTTTCATATAATTGATCGATAAAAAGCTTGTTCTTATGTTGGGTTGTTACACAACATTAGCACATTAGAATTGCGGTATACATTGCACAACTAAGTGAGTTCCTTTAGATTTATGTAATCACATTTTACGAAATTTTCATCATTTAACGAGAAAAAATGCTGGACAAAAAGTTAATTGCCCATTTATGTCATTTCCAGTTTTTATGAATCTATGTAACATGCAATGTTTTGCAACAATACATTATTATGAGCAAGTTTTTGTATGATGTGGTGCAATATCTTGAAACAAAGATTATTTGAAAGCCAAAAAAACTCATATTGGACATTATTAGACTGAGCATTACTTCACAGTTTTACTGGAAATGGGCATATTAGAGATTTGGACAAATAGTCATTGCTTAAGTACCGATTTGTTTCATGTTACAGCCTCCACTTCCAATTCAAAAGTGGGACGGTGTGAAGGATGCAACTGGTTATGGAGAGGTGTGCTTTCAGTATGATCTCTTTCTTCAAGCTGTGATGGGCAGTGAAAATTGCCTCAGTTTGAACATCTATACTCCAAAGGTAAGCAACGCAAGAACCAAATAGTATGTTTGGAAGTGAAAATGAATGTACTTTATCTTATGGCTGCTGAGTTTCGAATATCCATACATTTCTTACGGGTCGAGTCGTCTACTATTTATTTACTTGATAACAAGAACCAATTGCAAAAAACATTATTGCTGTTTTATAAATTAACTCGGGGTAAAAATTTAACAGGCTTTGTTCCTGTCTTTACACGAACTTCTCAATTCATTCAATTATTAATGCTTGCTGAACAAATATGAAATACGGGTTAATTTGGACAAAGAAATTATAAGGAAATCCCACGAAAATATTGCAATTAGCTTAAAAGACAATATCAATTAGTTGGAATGAAGTGCCAATAAACCAAAGAAAACTTTCACATGGTTAGTAAATGGTCAATCCAAATATTGACAAGATATAAAAGCGATCAAAATTCATTAAAAAGTAGAGCAATAAAATTTATCTCAGCCAAATCTGTTTAAATCATGTGATTCCCGTTAGTGTATGTATAATGTACATTATGTAATTAGTAAATGTGTAGGTGCACCGAATGTTACATATTTTTTACAAATTAAACTCTGATAAAAGTGATGACTATTAATTATGTAATGTTTTATGTGCTTTATCTTAATGAATAGCTTTCTTGAGGTTTCACAAACAGAAAAGAAAGAATTATTGATTATTATTGGCTCCTTTACAACTTTTTATCTGTTAGCGCATTTGCCAAATTCACTCAACCTCAATCATATTAGCATTAAGTAAAAAGATTTAAACCATGTTTTCGTCTCAGACTCAAGCCTAAACAAATTAAGCCAGTACAACACTGACCATATATTCTGCTACTGCATGTCAAGCGTCAGATATTCAATACTGATAAAAATAATAATATTTTAAAACTGCATTCCTCACAATTTACAAAAGTTGATGAAATTTAATAAAAGTTGTCTTTTTTATACTCGGCACGTATTATGCTTGAATTAACAACAATAAATGTAAATAAAGATAACCTTATAATTCGTAATATTTATGATATTTATTTCAGTTAAATAGCTCAGATGGAAGACTATTCCCAGTTTTAGTAAGGACACACTTAAAATATATAACAGAGAATTGTTTTTAAAGCTAAAACTTTGGTTTGGAAATTAAAAATATCTTTTGATTTCTCGGAAAAGTTGTTCATTCACGGAGGAATGTTTATGTTTGGGAGAGCGATAGATTTTCGCGGAAATACCTTTATGGTACAGATAAGTATTAGTAAATTTGAAATCTATTAAATTAAATGGTCTCTTAGTCTAATATGCAATGTCTTTTAACCATCTTAAGGATGAAGACGTCGTTGTTGTGACCATAAACTATAGATTGAACATCTTTGGTATTATAACCAACCACACGAATACTTTTCATATTATGAAAATTAATAATTTCCAAAGAACTATTACTAATTGCTTTCCCCTGTCCCGCCATTGCCCCTTTTAGGTTTTCTTAACACTGGCGACGGTATAGTAAGAGGAAATATGGGACTGAAAGATCAAGGTACGACAAATTGAGTAATAGGAACATTAGCAATGAACACTTGAATAAATAATTTATTCTATTCTACTTCTAGTAATGGCCCTTCGTTTTGTCCATGATATTATTGGCTCGTTTGGAGGTGACCCGAATTTAATAACATTGTGGGGAGAGAGTGCTGGTACTTAATCATAATAATATTATAGTTAAGAGTAATAAATGTGGTCATAGGCTAAAGAATAATTTCTTGTTTCAGGGGCTGCAAGTGTTCATTTGCATACACTTTCTCCTATGTCCAGAGGGCTTTTTGCTGGAGCGATTTCACAATCGGGTACTGTTATACTCAAAGTTGATTAGAGCAATGAAGCTCATTTATTTACGCCACAATAGTCTCATTTGACCATGTCATAACAATATCTTAAAACTCATGACGTTTGTGACATATATCCACAGGTACTGCACTAAGTCCATGGGCTCTCATTGATAACCCTGAACTACAAGCTCAAGAATTGGCAGAAGGATTAGACTGTCCTACAAACGACACAATTAGAATGGTCAAATGCTTGAAAACTTTACCAGGAATGAAAATAGCAAGATACCACATTGGATACATTGTAAGTAATACTTATTAAGGCAGACTGAGCCATGTCAATAAGTTATATAATATTGTATTTTATAATCACAGAGAGCTTTGGCAGAAGAAAAACACTCCATTTTTGGTCCCACTGTAGAATCACCGCATAATGGCAGTTATTTCTTGCCAGCTCCTCCAATAGAGCTACTGCGAAAGGGGCGAATTAGTAAAGTCCCGTGGATAGCAGGCGTAAATTCAGGGGAAGGTCTTGTACATTTAATAGGTAAACCACCCAAAGCCTTTACGTTCTCATTATTAAATACAGATAATTAAAATCATCTTAAATGTTAAATTACAGCAATTTTACGAAATGAGACGATGAGAAAAACTCTCAACAGTAAATGGGAGCACTTTGCCCCGGTACTTCTGAGCTATCAAAATCATGAAAACAAGTCAGCCCTTTCCACTGCAGTGAAACGTTTTTACTTGAACAATGAGCCGGTGAGCCAAAAGAATGCAAAGGAAACAGCTAACATGGTGTCAGATAGAAATTTCTTCTTGGATAATCATGACGCGGCAATAATGCACTCTCGAGTTGCACCGACCTATGTGTATTACTACACGTACCAAGGAGTATTCGCCCTTGCAAACCTACTGTTTTCCCGAACACCCCTTCCGTTACCTGACAATTTGGACTATTTGCTAGGAACAGGGTTGAATTGGGTAACATCAAATTTGCTGAGGAGAAGGCGAAGGAGTAAATTAGGTAATGAATGAATACTTCTAAAGAAAATGAAGATTGAATGTTAAAAATAATGTGTAACGTCTGATTTTATTTAAACTATTATCTTTCAGGTATTTGCCACAGGTAAGAGCTTCTCACAGCTTCAACCATGCAATAAAAAACTTGTGAAATTTGTTAGGCTTACTAAACCTTTTGTTCATTTTGCCAACAGTGATGAAATGCCTTTACTATTCAATATACCTTTGATACGTCGAGAAATCACACCAAATGATGTGGATTATGACTTTTCTCGAAAGCTTATAAATCTCTGGGTTTCATTTGCTGAAACAGGGTAAAATAGTGCTTAAAAATAATAACTAACAAACTATATATTGCATGGTGTTTAAATAAAATGTTGTTTCGGCAAACAGAGTTCCTGACGCAAGACGTGCTGAAGAGCCAGTCACATGGAACCCTATTAGAAGCGACAACCCAGGCCTTCGCGATGTGTCGTTAAAGCGGCTTCGGCTTGACAAAACATTTGCCATCATAGATGAACCTTTCTTTAGGAGAATCCAATTTTGGAAAAATAATTCAATTTCGTATTTATAGTAGAAAATAGTTCTATTTATTCTAGCCGTTTGACTTTTCTCAACTTTTGTAACAACATCGAAAGTCGTAAGGACTAAACGTTTTAGAATCGCATAAGTCAATAAAAGTACATATTATTTATAAACCATTATTCTAATAAATCACGTCTGCTAATTAGCTCTGCGATGTAAATACACAACTTCAATTTCTCAGCATAATTAGTTAAATAAAATAGGCCGGTAAAAAGTTTATATAAATTCGTGAAAACTTGACAAGCACAGTAGTATCACGTTCGAATGTTCTTAAAATCGCATCTTAGATTATTCCTGATGAACTTAAATCGGTGGTAGTTTCACACCAGCGTCTTCATCCGTTTCCACCTGTAGTTCTTCTAATAAAACAGATTTACTCATTTCACTATTGTCTAAAATCGTGTTCACCATGTCCATACACATTCGTTTCCGATTTTTCCACTCTTTCACTGCTTTTTCTCGATCTTTTCGAATTTTAGTCCTTTCTTCTTTACTCATCACTTCCCCTTGTGCAGCAGACAAGGTGGCATATTTAGCAGACAACTCCTCCGTCTCCGTTGTTAGCTACAGAGTATAAACAATCAATCAATCAACAAAAACATTTTATTTCACCTCCCCAACAATCGGAAATAGGAACATACAACTAGAGTTTAATTCTCTTTCGCCTACCTTTGTTACCAGTGCCCTAGCTTCATCAGTTGTCATCGAACTGGTGACCATTTTTAACTGTGCTTGAGCCTCCTTAACCGCTTCTTGATTTTGTTTACAAAGTTTCTCCAACGAATCCACCTTCTCGTCCATTTGCTTCAGCTCATCAGCACCGGCGTCTGATAGCTTGGATTGGTCAACCAGATAGACTTTCTGCTTCCCATAAGTTTTCTCTCGAACATCATTGTTCTACACATTCAACCAACAACAAAAAGATAACTAATCTAGTAAATTATGATTACTCCTAATTAGATTTGCCAGTAGTTCTGTAATTCACACATACCTGGACCAAGGTATCCAACGCCTTTTGAACCGCAGCTTTCCCATGCTCCTTGTGCAAATTGAGAACAATGTCGTTAACACTGTATGGCCGGTTTTGGGATGTTAAGTACTGGAGCACAGCTGACTCTGCTGAATCCTTGGACTTGCTCATCCTTCAATTACAATCGATACGCACTAAAAATGGACAAACTGGTTCGATCTCCAACTGTTGATTCTGATTGCCAATCAAAATTTAAAAACACTCTTTCAACTTCAACGTCTGCTTCAAATCACAACCTGAATTTTCTATTTGGGCACATTAGTCAATGACAATTATGGTTTAACTGTCTTCAGATAAGCCAGATAAGTCTTCATGTCATGTTCACACTGGAAGAAGAGAATCAGTTAAAACATCTTTTTCAACTCTTTGTTTTGTTTATTCTCACTCCTGCAACAACCTGCTGCCGATGCCGCAAAAAATGTACAAAAAACGTTCCGTTTCTCTATGCTTTTTGTTGTATCTTGCACTTCATAATATGCTAACCTAATGTAAATCGTAATGAATGAATGGTTGAATGCTTTTTAAATTGTTTTTTAAAAATTGCAAAGTTTGTGAAGTTTAGTCTCTATTTATTTGTCAAAACAAATACCAGATAACATTCCGAAAGATAACCATAATTTAAATTTACGACAATTTTGACAAAAAATGTACATTTGTCGGTTTGATACGGTAGCAACTATACAAAACCACAAAATTAAAAATTTATTGCATAACAAATTATTACAGTTTTGAAGTTTACGTTTGACTCTCTGATCCAGTTACAATCCAGTTGATAGCTGCATACTTACATGGACTATGTATGTTACATAATATTCGCAGAGTTCAGTCAATCCTTTCCAGCATCTTGGTTTTGATTTGTAATTATAACTGAACACGTGCATGCATATCCTACAATTCATTCCAGAAACCCTTGGACAAACGTGACAAAACGGTAAAAAGTAAAGTATTCAATTTAGTTACTAGATGGAAATAAAAAAATTCCAGTCCCACGCGTCAAGTGTATTTCGATTCGAGAAAGCTATATTGCCCAGGTTGTAATTGGTCAGACTAATATGTAGACATACATTATTAAAGATGAATAAGGAACAAATATATTCAAAAATGGAGATATATAGAGAGATTTTCCTTGTGTATTTTTCAGTTACAGGTCCCATATGTGCAATCTACCAAGTCACAAATATTATTACATGCAATAAAACTTTTGCATGCACACAGCTTAAAATAGAATATGGTAGAACACAAATTCGCAAGTGACAAGGGTAATAAAATGCATATCATATTTAAATCTTATTTTAACTTAGGGCTTACTCATTTTGTTTCATATTGAACTTTGCATAAGACATTCTTTATACTAAAAAAGGAAGATTGTTTTGTATTGTACATTGATTCATTGAAATATTGAAAGACCGCAGTAAAACATCAAACTTACATGCTTTTTAAACTACCTCAGATCCAAACCAACTTACAATGCATATAAAATTGCCATCCCGAAGAAACAATGCTTGGTACTTTATAGTATCGACAAATTGCTTACTAATCCCACTAAAATCTATATAAATATATTATATATTCGTTTTGACATTCTTCGTTTGTATGTGGTCACAATTAAAATATCCATTTGGAGGAAAACCCCGACTTCGACTGATTAAAAACAAGAAGCGCACTTTTCTCCAGTCACGGTATATATAAATGGTATGATATGATGAGCTATGTTTGTAGCTTCTCGTACTCTTCAGAACTCGGAGATCAGCCCTCAATGCAAACAGCACAGCATTGAAAGAATGCACAAAAGTAGTCAACAGGTCCAAAAGAACTTTCTTGGTTTCTCGGATTGTACTTGATTGCTCCGAATCGCCTTGCATGAACTTTCTCCTCATAATCAGGATCATTTGCAGCCTTTTCAGCATCCTTTAACATTTCTATGATTGCTGTGTATTCTCCACCAGATTTTGGCTCGCTGCTTATAACACCTTCGTCATCAGCACAAGGGGGAGTAGATCTTCGACAGCAGTCGTCCGTCACATCATCGTCGTTCGTTGGATTTGGGTTACTGGATGGTCCAGGGTCTTGAACTGAGGTGTCAGAACCGCCATTTCCTCCACCACCCCCAGATTCCGTTTGGAGAGGAAGCAAAGGGTGAGTTTCTGCTGGGGCTGATGCTGAATCTTCTTCCTACGTTGGAAAAATTATTTCAAATGTCAGTTACATTTGCATTCCCGATATGTAACCTTTAGGCTGCAGATAAATTTCAAATGGACTTTACCATTTCTCCAGTGGTCTCCTAGTCTTTTAGCTCAACGTCTATAAATTATGTTGCAGGCTCAGTACTACTTTTAAAGTATTGAACTGAATTCTCTGAAAAATGGAAAGAATACACTGCATAAAGCTGATGCGTATAGTAGTACACGAGGACTTTTAATGGCCAATAAAATTAATGTACAGTCTGAAGCTGAAAAAAACTATATTTTATCCTCATTCTGACCTTCTACCTATTTGACTACTAATAAATACCTACTTTGTCTCAGGATTCCTACATAATATGCAAATAATCTCAGAATGTATCGATAGGTCACTGCGTTTGATTTACTCCTGCTATATCCCCCTCTTATGTTGTGTAATTTATACTTTCGTAGGATTGAATTATAAGATGCATATATCGAATATCAACACAACTTGGCTGAAGATTTATGAACACTTACTAAAACTGTATGCACATAAAAATCCATTCAGACAAGTCCTATTTAGTGCATGAAAAATGTTCGCTGAAAAACATTTGCATCTTCAAACTGATTGAGTAATCGAATCTTTCTTACACCTATATATGTACTCTATATTATATTAGATATATTCATAGCCATATAGCATTGGCACTGTGATTCGATAAACAAAATTAATCATCGTGTCAACATGAAGATGAAGACAAGTGAATTTTTGATGCCCCAATGAAGTAGAAATCACATTATTCATAAAGATCAGCCAGTCAAGTCAAATAAGAACCTTGTAACCTCCTAATGCTGTACGTCTTATGTTACCTGCTGCAACGCAACGCAACCACGTTATAAAGAACTGCTGTATGACGATTATGCAGCTAACAATTTCATTTCTTTCACGCACGTCAAGACCTAAAAATTGGTATTTGGTATATTCTTCACGATTTTTAAGAAAGTGCTTACACATGCTTAGTAAGTGAAGGATAAAAATGGTCTCGTTGTCGTTACTCACTTTCTTGGCCAAATATGACAAACTTCTTTCTATCGCAGTTGATCTTCTTCTCTTGATGTCACAACAGGAAGCGATGATGTGACGATCCAATCAATCCTTGATGCTACTGATGATGAGTTTACAAAATTCCTTCTTTTCAGCATCCCATAATCTTGTTGTAATACTTCGTGCAACCAAGCTGGAGCTGGAGAGAGAAAAAACGTAAAGTAGTAACACAAGTGGCACTGTTGAATGATGTTGATGATGAGCACATCACATCACACACATGCTGATGATATTTCTCTTTAAAAATGTAGACACAACATCATGATGATGATCATGAAGACATACCTTAGCAATATATGCAACTCCTTTATGCTCTTATGTGAGTACTATTTAACACCAAACCACATCTTCTCTTCCCCTTCTCCAATAATTCCTTATGGTATACATGCATACATTGGGTATCAAGAAGACTTCTATACCTTTTCAATAATAAAGAGCTTTTTCATGATGCTGCCATAACCAGTAATATTTTTTTCAAGACAAGTCGCCACTCTCTACCACCACAGAAGCATGTCTTGTTGAGCAGAATATTTACTGGATTATTATATTATTTTATAATATTAACTTGCTTTGCTCACCATTTTTTAGAAATGTATGTGCAAGTAACAACACAGTTGACTCAAACGTATGTCTGCCATACTTACGTCACATACAACATGCATAATACAACTTGCATATTATGATGATGATGCAAAAGATGTTTATCTCGTTTACATCTCTTCTCCCTTTTGCCTAGAGGTTTTAAACATCTCTATGTTACAGCAGCTTTTGTTAAGAGGCGTTGCCACAAACATACACAAAAACATACATTTATGCATTACAGCAGCTATAGCTCCTCACATCACTGGTAAACTCATTAAAGTCCATTATTATACGGAGATGCCTAGTAGTCATATTTCAGTTTCAGCTCAGGATCAGGAGGATCGGATGTTGAGAGAACAGGAACCTGTTGCTTCATAATATAGGTAGTAGTACATGTTTGTATGTTCATCATAATAGGGATTCTTCTGCAACCGATGCTTTTTTCTAACCACATTTCTATAGATACGTATATATATACTCTTTTGATATGGCTTATTTTGTTATAACGTTAAGAATGGAAAAGTAACTTGAGAACAAAGTCTATATATGTAGAGAATTTTTGGGAGTGTGGACTTTATGTATAGAGTCGAAAATGAAACAGAAAGGATAGTGTGTAATTAAGCTGCCAGTCAGCACGCTCAAAGTCACAAGACTTCTGTGTGGTAGTTGCTATAATATGGACCCAAACATGCATTTATGTAGGCATATACAAAAGTGCACAATGCATGGAACGTTTCTGGCTGTTGGCTTTTCTCCTTTAGGTGTTATGCCACAAAAAACCCATGTGCATTTGGATGAATAGTTACGTTTGTAAGTATATAGACGGATTCGATGGATGATTTTCGTCTGCATTATATGGCAAAAAATAACTTGTGAAAATACAGTAGTGCCGATGCAATTTGGTGCTGAACTTCTGAAAAATCCCATCAAGTCAATCAACTTTACCTACACTAAAGATGGTGCATTCCACTGCGTCTCTGCAGATGTCTAAAAGTTTATTGTATGCCTTTATAAAATCGTTGAATGTTCAACTATATAAAAACTATTCTCGTAGTATCCATCTATTTCTATATGATCTAATAAACAAAGTCAGCAAGACTCTTGGGAGAAATATTTATGAGATCACATAAGAAAAGCTGGTTTTAAGTGACTGACAGTCCATGCAAAAAAGTATATAGTCTCTGGATATTTTGTGCAGCTTTTGATTCCGACGAAATTTGTTGTTTGCTTTCTGCGCTATAGCTAAAGGCTGAAGGGCTAGACTAGTAGAGATGAATGCAAATGGAAGGGTGAGGATCATGTAGAGTTTAATTTAAGAAGTCTTTATTCATCAGGTTGAATAAAAATAAATGCTATAAGCTTTGCTAAGTTTTACATATAATCCAATATGCAAAAATACACACACCACCTGCTGGTATTCACGGTGGGGAAAGGGGCGGAGGTGCAACTGGATGAAGTGCATTTTTTATCCAAAGTTATCCTGAATGCAACTTTTCACACTTTGTTAGGCATTTTTTTTGCAGAATTTGTAATCATAATATTAAAGTACCAAAAGATCGAGTTTCAACAAAATCTGTGGTGCATCATTTCCATCATGCGTTTTTGTAATGCACCATCATACAGAAAAGGAGATTTGAAAAGCTGAAGGAATTT